>JAVYIG010004798.1:0-151844 GCA_035222895.1 Strongylocentrotus droebachiensis
AGTAATTTGTATTTAAGACCAAACTTGTATTCAAGTAAATCCAGGTAAATATAATTATATTGAATGTACAAAGTTATGTATAATGTACACGTATGCGGGACAGTTATGAAATAACTGTTATAAAACAAAATTGCAAACAAAATTATGAAGATGTGCACCAAGATTAAAGATAAACTTGAGTTCTGGTAATGCGATTGCATTGTGAAAGAAAAGGTGTGGAATGGATCAGAAAAGTTGATCATATAGCATGTAAGTAATGGTGTGTAATGCAAGGTTTTGGCAGTCATAAAAATCATCATAATTTGGCAGAGTCTTGGTAAAGTAACAATCACTTACACAGAAAGATGTATATGGGACAACACACATGGTGTCGGGGCTAGTACAACTGATTTCCTTATCTTTCTATGCTCATTTCTCAGCCAGTATACATTTTCTTCCAAAATTGTTTGGCACATGACATTTATTTGTAATCTTGAACATTCAGTGTAAGTTTCGTTAGATTCTGTGAGAATTCATTTTCTTTTTTTTACCAGAACTCAAGTTTATCTTTAAACATCAGAACCTGCGTGGAGTTTCTACAGTGTTATTTGCGTTACAAAATACAATGATCATGATCGCAATTTTTTCCTCGAAAAATCAGCTAAGCGGCAATTTCAATACCCTATAATAATGTCCCGTAGAATTCTGTTTGGATTACGTAATATGTCTTCGTCACCTTTGCACATTTCAAATGGTGACGTACAAGACCAATGCAATTGCCATAGGTTGATTTTTCGACGGTAGTTATGATCGTTTAAATGATGATTAAAAGAGTAAATAGATTCAACATGATGACGTTTATTTTAATGCTTTTTCTCTGCATGGGGTCGCTATGGGATTTCCCCTTTCCGTTTAGTCTCTATATAACGGACCAAAATACAATGACAATCAAATCTATTAATCTACTTTTATAATATTAATATCCTGGATACAACTAAGCTTAGCATATTTATGAATGGTTCCATGAGCTGTTTCTATGCTGTCGGGGATGGGGGGGGGGGGGGTGGCAATGAGGACGCCTTTGTTACGGGTATGTTTTTAGTGGTGCAAATAATACCCATAAATCAGTCATGAAAATAGAATTGCTTTTTTTTTTAAATCTCGCTTTGCGTGAACGATTTCTTTCACAAAATCGTGTAACGCCGGGCTGGTGCTTACCGCATGGAGAAATATCATTGAACTGCACTGAAAAGATTGCCCATAAATTTGGAATAATTTTCGTCCTAGTACCTCTTTTCATGAAATAATTGTAACAATATGATTTATTCTTGATCTCATCATAACTATATTGGTCAATCTTAAGAGTCATAGAGACTTATTAATACCCCATATTGTATGTATCATTATTTGTTATATCATGTTTCAAGAACAAGAAACAAATCAAATAATACGTGTTTTGAAAATCAAATGTTTTGTGTGAAACACATTTTCCTTATACATGTATATTATTATGAGGGAAAGCAACGTGGAGCTAAGATTGAAAGTAGATACGTAGAAAACAAAAATATTATAACAACAAAAGAATTAAAAGCAAAAACAAAAACGTCAAAGTGACCATGTGCAATTTTAACACTTTATAGCTTGTTATTATTGTATAAGAGTTCATCGTTATCAATTTATTTTAAAAATGATACCCCCGGGAATGTCTCACATATTTTGTAGGTTAGTATAAATTATATTGCTTCAGACTAAAGTAAGAGACAACCAATTCATCATTTTCTATTGTAGACTTTGTCATCGTATAAGTAAAGTATTTCGTTTTCGTTAAAGATGGATTCAGTATTAAAGGGTAAATTGTGTTGCTTGATTGATACGTCGTTCAGTTTTATAGCTACTACGTTTAAATACATACTTAAAAGAACCGTACTAATTGGGAACATGGCAAATTTGCCATGCTTAATATGAGAAAAATCGACAAACTTACCAGTAATGTAAAAAGATAATCTTGTTCTACATGTATATCCAAACGGTATTTCCTCCATTCGTAAAAAAAAGAGCTACACAACATTGTATGTAATCTCACATATCCACCAGCACACTAAACGAGGTTAACGGGCAATGTATAATCCTAACAAATAGTTCTCTTTCAAATATCAATTCCTTCTATTCTAGTTGGGGGTGGAGGTCGCTGACTCATAAAAGCTGGTAAGAAGGAAATCATTTGCTACAACACTAGGTTTAGCTGCTGAAACCTCACAATCGCAGAATGGATCAATCAGACGACGACTTTTACAATCGAGTATGTGCGCAACTGTGACGCTCCGAACGCACTCATACGGACACATTCAATCGTCTGCTGGCCTTTTGTCCAATTAAGCCCGTCTGTACTAGTTTGGCCAGGGGGTAAGACCACCCTGCAAGGTCACTGGCAGGTGTTTATCTCATCAAATCCGTTTTCAAATAACATTAAAAAAGGGATCAACAGGCACCGATTAGGCATTGTTTACTCTATAGAGGGAGCAAGTAACTAAAAGTAGTGCAGTGGGGCTTTAAACCAAAAATATTCTCCGTGTATAATTATGAAGAGAGAAGTTCCAAAGCTTTCGAACCATTTTCAACATATCTCTTCGGCCCTTTCTCAAGTGTTATTCCTTCAAATAAAAAACAAATAAAAACAAATTCTAAAGATATTGAAAAGAAAATAAAGAAAGAAAGAAGAAGAAAAACAAACTACCCGCTTCTTGATTATGCTACTGATTATTTGTATGCACCACCCTACTAGCTGCTCAGTCGCCTGTCTAGCTGGAGGAGTTTCGCCCCCGTTAGCAGGCATATACAATATCAAGCCCTTAAAAAGGCTTAAAACTTATTTCACGGATGTGTCTCGCCTACTCTCGGACGTCACTCCTCTGGGGAGTGAAAATGTAGTGAAAATAGAGTGAACATCACTCTTTGCTTCTTAGAGAGCACTCTAAAATCAATCGATATTCACTCCTAAACAAGTGATCACGGACGTCACTCCCAAGAAAGTGAAAATAGAGTGAACATT
Organism: Strongylocentrotus droebachiensis; assembly: GCA_035222895.1. Taxonomy (NCBI): domain Eukaryota; kingdom Metazoa; phylum Echinodermata; class Echinoidea; order Camarodonta; family Strongylocentrotidae; genus Strongylocentrotus; species Strongylocentrotus droebachiensis. Next base: position 3,029 of record JAVYIG010004798.1, read on the forward strand.
CACTCTTTTTTAGAGAGAGAGTATGGTCCAGATAGTGCAATTATAATTATATAGAAATTGAAAATGTAACGAACATCAAGGTGATGACTTGAACCTTTCACATACATAGGCTACCTACTAATTGCCGCCCATACCCCCCCCTCCGTTTATCAAAATTGGATACGCCTATAGGCTGTATTTTTGAAGTCGAAGGGCGGTCAAAAGAAATTTTGCAGGGTCAGTTTGAAACCTACATCCACAGGCAGTGGCAGAGTCATGAATATTTCACGGGGGGGGGGGGGAGGGGGACATCGACCTTTAAAAAAATCAATATCACAAAGAAATTTTAAAAAAGATAGAGATGTCATCGTATTTTTATTTTTCCCTACTGGCCACAGGCCTCTGATACTGTCAGGTATAGCAAACTTAATTTGGCCGGGTAAGAGGGGCGACATCTACCCCTCAGTTACCCCACCCCCAGCCCCAGATCCATCACTAACTAGCCATGGTTCCTCATCATTGATAGTATCAAAGTATTCTTGGTGGGAAGTGTTCTATTTTGAAATAGAAGATTTAAGTTTATTATCACTTCGGTTCACATGGAGCCTTACACTGCAAACAAGTGGATCGCTTCCAAGCAGATTCAGTACATACTTGAAGTATACGAGTTTGCCATTACAAAATCAACAAAGTTTACCCCAAACTGAATTTGCGGTCCTTGCTTTGTCGACAACGATTGTATAGTTTTTTTTTAAATAGAAAAGTCCTCTGGAAAAATGTTTCACTTTCGTTATAACGAGCTATTCATGTCACGATTATGTGTCATTTCATAATGATGACATAATTTTCGTTCACAAACTATAAATATCTCCCTTTTTCCCTTCTATATTTTGCATCAGCATCATCATCATTATCCTACACGATTTGTCCATTTCAAATTCAATTAATATTTAAGTTCAGTACTGGTAATTTGATGATTCATGAAGGTGTATAATGCTCATCCACGTCGATCCGTTCAAGCAACATTTTTGCTTTTTAGTCAATTCCCTTCAGTTGTGGCTCACTTCATCTCATTAAACTTTGTCACCATGAACAACCTTCTTGGTTCGTTTCTAAAATATACTTCGGGGACATGCTAACAAACCTACCAATCTCATATTTACACAAATATTTCTCTTGGCGTTTATATGTTTGCGGTTGATCTTGATGGTGTCCCACAAGGTTGCACCTTAGGAACGCTCATGCAATAGTCGTTTGTACTCTATGGCAATAACTTTGCAATATAGCGGAATACAATATAATTATGGCATTAAATGAATAAGCTTAATGTCTCTTCGGGTCTTCAATGACCCTTATGGTTGCATTGTTTATTTGTTTGGACGTGTTATTCTTTTCAGATGAGAAGTAAAATAGATCGATAATTCGATATGGCTGTGGGGTTGACCTTCCAATCACATTGTAACCACTCTAGAGACAAGAAATGTTAATCCTCTGTTGGATTATGTACAGAGGTCTTTCTCTCTATAGCTAGAATCCAAACACATTGTCGAGTGCTTTAAACACTTGAATGTATTATGCAAAGGTTATAGGTTCGAGCCCCGGCACTAATATTATGCCCAATAAAACATCCAATGTTATTCTTTTATTTTTAGTTAATAATGAGTTTGTTAACATGATAACAGAACTTACGTTGATAAATGTAAGAATAAGTGTTTTTGGAATAGATATTCTATGTCATCATGGTCAAAGAACTATTCGTTTCATTTCAATAACAGTCTCTGATCCTTTTTCGTTACCTCTACTTTATGGTGTCTCATGTGACAGCAGTAACTTGTTTTAATACATTTAATTTTTTTCATTCATAAATTCAAATCAATTTAAAGCTTTTACAAAATGAAGAGAATCCAACTAGAGCAGCAAACAACGATTAAATGAACTTATTAAGAAAATACAAAACTGTTATTTTAACTTCACAGGTATACGAGGAAAAATAGTATATTGAACAACGACATGAGAAGGAAAGGAAATAAAATTTAAGGTTAAAACTAAAACACCACAAAACACAAGTTATTTTTATACAGTTCTTTTGTAGCATCACGAAAATAGAATTAATAGATAGAGTCCCTGTAAATACAGAGAAGGCTATCAATAATCATTCAATGTAAATTAATTTACAAATAGCCTATCAGGAATGCAAGGTTTTGGTGACTTTAAAAAAACATTTTGTGATTGACATTTGATATTTAGTATTCCCTTTACTCGGGTTGAACTATAATTATAGCGTTCACGTCTGCAAGGGCCGTCTGGTATAACCAATATGTATGACGTGAATGCGGTCAATTGATAAAGGACAAATGATGACCATGTCGTGATTGACATAAAGGTTTGTCACAATGGGTCTTGACTGGTCAAGAAAGAAAACTAATCAATATACAAATCAATAAAAGAATTGACCGTTTCATGAGCTGCTGGTGGCTCCCTGTGATGTGAAAGCTTAATAATTAGCCCTTAATGATAATAATATTTCGCTTTTATACATCGACGATGTCTCCAGCGCTTTACAAAATATAAAATTACCCCCGTCATCGGATTCATGCTTGCCTGCACACTATGTATGCATATTCTCCACTCCCAGTGGAGCATTCCAGCCAGGCGCCATTTTACAGACGCTCACAATGCTGAATAGACTACATTAACATTAATGCAGTCAATTTTACTGACGCTCCTACAAGTCTAGAGCAACACAATAATGTATATTTTCTTCCTTATTGGGTGCCTTAGGTCAAAAGCAATAGTATTATAGTGAACTTTGAATGAAATACTCGTATAATGCGTTACAATGCCATTCTGGTAAAAAAAAAAAAAAAAAAGATTTTCATCCAGTAACAAGCATTTGTGTGAATTTGTGAAATTTGTCACTAATTCTAAACACTTCTAAATACCTTTTGATGTTAATTAAACAAACAAAAATCACTTTGTATGAATGCAGAGTAATGTTTCTTTCTGGATGTAAATGCCGAAATCGAGTGAATCGCAAATAAATTATACTGATATGATTTTTAAAAAAAAAATAAAAAAAGGGACGATTATGTGAAATGAAATGAAAATGAAAACCATACCATAGCTTATTTTCTAATTTGTTTGAATATTAGCCAAGCTGACATCTAACTACTATCATTATTTTGTGCGTGTGTGTAAACATCTGGACAAGATGAAATTGTAAAAACTGAAAATCAATCTACATGATTATGTACATTGGTAACTATACTTACTTAGCCAAATAATCTGAGTTAATAATCATTCACTTTTAAACTTTTGTATTTCCTTTTCACTCTAGATTATTTTTCCCTTTTTATTGAATTTGTATATATACTGAAAGCACAGGTTGCCATCATATAAATACGTACTTGACCAAAAGGGGAAAAAATCAATGTAAACGTGTGAACTTTCAGCAAATAAGTCTCATTCTATAAGCTAATAATCAATCAATCAATCTATCTATTTTCTCTTTACAATCTATTTAAAGAACTACATGTCTTCATCTAAAAACAAGTTCAGAATGAATGGAGTATTTACTTATTTTCAAAGAATACTTTTTTCTGTACATTGTTCGTATAAGTGAGGCTTATAAATCAATATTTCTAAGTGTTCTTTTGTAATTTATACACGATATCTACACCTGTTATTTGTCTGACGCAAGTAAACTCCATTTTCTCCACACCCTCCCCCTGATGATGAAGTATGTATCATTCTACTATGATAACATGGAAGTTCCATTATCGGATGAGTGTAAGACCTTCAGAGGGAGAAAGACAATTGCTTTTGTTGTCTCTCTGTTTACCGTATTCATTATACCAATTCTAGACCCACTGCAACATTGATTTTGGTCGGGGGCCATATTGGTTCGATCGATGGTGATATGGCATAATATTGTTAGTCAGGGGCCCCTTATTGTTGTCGATGAATTATGAGTTACGTGTCTGTTCATACCAGACGTGGATCAGGGTATTTTGATACTTCATAGGTAGAAAAGACTCGAGTTTATTCTGTAATACAAACTAAGATTCACAAAGGGTTCTAATACAATGTCGTATATTTAGACCGCGAAAAAAGAAGTCGTTTATTCCGTCTGGAGCTTCGGAATCGTTAAGAAGAAGACCAATGCATAAAAAACAACTGCTTAGCTACTGGGGGGGGGGGGGGGGTGGCCACGGGGACACGGAGACATGTGCCCCCAAATCGAAAGGTGAACAACGAAGGAACAGGAAAAGGGAAAGGAATTGAGATATTTAACAAAAGAAGGAAGGGGAGCGTGGGGAAGGACGAAAAAGGGGGAAATGGTAGGACTCATCCTTACTTCCTTCTTCTACTCGGTGGTCGTAATCAAAATTGGCATTTCATTCATTGAGTATGACTGGTGCCCCCATGCATGATGCCAATGCGGCCCCTCCCCCAATAATATCTGGACACACTAGGCCAAATTATATGGCATTCTATAGATCTCGGTTTTTATAATTTTCATGAACATAATATATTTACCATCTAACTGTATATATTCGTAACATTAATAATACCACCAGAGGATAATAAATCAGGTATTTTGTGATTAGATTCAGCGTACGTGAATACCCCTTTTCCACCAAGTGCTATTTTCTGAAATAACACATAAATATTATTTGAATCGAAAGCTATTCATTTTGTTTCTCAAGAATTCTATTCTTAAATCCCTGTGGTATATTAATCAGTTTTGTCCCCCTGTATGTTTTTAGTCCAGAAATAATGTTTGAATTCAGCAACTTAAAATAGTGTCGTTACACATTACAGCACTATAATTTATGGTCACGGTTTTAGAAAGTTGATCGCTTAAAAATGTAGTTTAAAAAGGTTGATTTTGTTACTTATTAAAACAAATTTTTAATTACACCAAATTAGGGCCTTAAAATTGCCATTCGTAAAAATCTCTCTCATATAAAAATAATGTATACAAATATTTCGTGTTAAATTGGAACTAATCTAAATAATGTTTATTTTGCTTTTTAAAAAGAAAGTGATTTTTTGTTTGTCTAAGTGCATGCTCATCCCTTGCCCCATATATTAAAGAAAGTACAGGAAAAACAAGCAGAACGATTCAGAAAAGAAAGAAAGAAAGAGAGAGAAGAAAAAGAAGGAGAAGGAGAAGGAGAAGAAGAAGTAGGATATATTACGATGAAGAAGAAAAAGGAGAAAAAGAAGAGGATATGAGAAAAGTAGATGACCACGACGACGACGAAGAAGAAGAACTTAGAAGGAGGAGATAAAGAAGAAGAATAGAAAAGAGAAGAAGAGGAAGAGGAAGAAGTACGATACTTACCATCAATGGATATTCATAAAATAGGAGTTAACATCCGACATTCATGCAGACAGGAACGATAAAACTGACTTCATCAATGTGAAATTTTGTTAAATGATATTCCTTTGCAAAACTTACGTCCGTTAGTTTAAAAGTTAGGTAACTTTTACTTTAAAATTCCAAAATATTTTATATTTGAAAGCAGCTATAATTATTCCAAGGGTTAAATGTGATTCCACAGTCCATTCCCGTTGCATATTGCTACAGCGATGATCAAACTTTCCAACGATCAGTGCAGTGAACTGTCACTTATGGATTAGCCGGTGGTTTAGGAGATTACCACATTGTTGAGTTCAATGCCATGGCGACGTCTGACCCTGAATTCTCTGCTTGACTGATCAAAGATGGAACGAAAATCATGTTCTGCGCAAGTTAAAACAATATCACCAACTTGCGAATAGCTCCGTCGCGCGAACATGCAACCACACGACGATGAGTGTATTTTACTTCCAAGCGGTTGCTTAGAATTAAAGATTTAAAAAGAAACCTTGCTGTCAAGCGATTCCGTTTGACTTACCTCCTTTCAGTAAGTACTAACAGAGAGTGGGTAAATAACGGACTGGTTGGTAGCGAGAGTGCTGTATAATAACAAAGGAAAACACTTGTCATCGCGTTTGTATTTATTTCTATTGTGGGAATTTTGACGTCACTTGTTTAACTTTCTCCCCATCGCGCGTTCTTGTAACTGCGCCCCGAAGATGTAATGTCTTCACATGATAAGCAGGGCCGTAGCCAGAGTTTGATGTTGGGGGGGGGGGGGGGGGGGGGGCACATACATGTAATTGATCGACGTCCTGGGAGGGGTCTAAACAAGTTCAACCGATCTTGGAAATCGTGGGGGGGGGGCAGACAGAGAGAGAGAAGGAAAAAAGAGATGATGGGTTCATAGTGAGGGTGAGGGTGTGTGTGAGAGAGAGAGAGATAAATAGATAGAGAGAGAGAGAGAGAGAGAGAGAGAGGGAGGGAGAGAGAGAGAGAGAGAGAGAGAGAGAAAGAGAGAGAGATATACTTCCACACTTGAGTTTTCAAGGAGGATGGGAAATTCATGTTGTAATTTAAAATAGTAAACAGAGTAAAATGTGATGTAATGAAATAGATTTCTAATAAATAAAAACTAATTAAAATGTCACAAGTTGATATTCGAAACACAAGAAACACCAATGATAATGTTGTTAGAATTCCCAGAAGGGAGAGACACGACCATGACAGCGAAATGGAGAGAAAATTAAAAAAGGGTAGAGGGAGAGAGAAGTGACAAATATCGAATAGAATATCTCTCCTTCGTTTAAGTTCGTTGTATCTTATTCAAATTGGTAACAAATCAGCATTTTATATAATTGATATGAAAAAGGTATCAGATGTATCAATGACTGTCTTGATTGATCTAATGGTAAACAAGTAATAATGTTAAAATAGTTTGGATTGAAGTTGAATCATTTGTCCTACCAATAAATACGTCCAGTATATTATATGGATATAAAAAATGTGATAAATGTCTATTAGACCCCTTATTGCCTTCGCATATCAAAATACTTGTATACTTTATACGAAAAATGTTCGTTTTGTAAAAGAAAGTTATAAGAAATTGTGCACTTTTTTTTTTTTTTTTTTTTTTTTGGGGGGGGGGAATCGGAATTTAGAAAAAAGATTTGAAATGAGACAACACTATATGGATATATGAACGCACACGTTTACAGATTGAGTTTACAGGAGAAAATATCATTTGTTGGAGTTCAAGAAAAGAGAAATGATATATTGCATAGTATCATTGATGAGGCAATATATTTTCTCAGAAAAGTTGAGCAACACGGTTCCTGTATTCGGTGTAATGAAAAATAAAGTTGTTCAATATTATGAGAATGAAAGATATATTTATCATTTACCTGGTACGTTTAGAAAATTTGTCATTAAGTGGCAGTTCTCTGTTTAAAGAAAAAAAAAGAAAAAAGACCTTGTAACCAGGTGAGTCAAACATAACTTTATACAATAAAGTAAATGTGGAGGGCTGAATATATTAAAACATTTTTCATGGCTAAAAAGCAACAACTACGTTATAATCAATATGGTTTCATACTTTGCCGTGGAAATAGAATTGGATTGGCGTATTATATTATATTTGGAATTTCCTTGTTTTAAAGATGTTCATAACCGGTCCAAAATTTCTTCTCAGCGGTAGTCACTTACTATTTTCCACTAACATCCAATGATATTTCTCCCACCAATTTACTTTGAAGCGGCTAAAGTGTACATATTTTTGGGAAATAACATTTATCTTACTTTTTTTTTATAAAGCTTACACGTATTCCAGTTTATCTTGTTGGTGTGTTAGCTAAATACTCTGAAGTGGGTGAGAGTATATGGGAAGCTTTTAAGGGATATATTCAAGAGCTATTTAAGTGTTTGTGGAAGAGATTTCTACAGACCTAGACATTATACAGACAAAGAACATTCGTTTCATACAAACGGTAGATAAATGAGGCCCGGCAGCCACCTTATGGAAAAGAGTAAGCAGTTCAAACAACAATATCTGATCATCAGTGTCGGAACCATGCACGATTGAGGTGGTGGTGGTGGTGGACCGTGGGGTGGTGTGTGTTTGTGGGGGGGGGGAGGGGTGTCGGGGGGGGGGGTGAAAATTGATCATACAGACAATTATTTTTATACCGATAGTTTATTATGTATCAAGTTCATGCGTTAAGCAACTTTCTATAGATAATCAGTACCGTCTTAAATTCTTACCTATAATCTATGGATAAACCCGTACATTTGTTGAACTTTTTGAGCGGCCCTTTTCAAAAAATCATTTAGAAATGTTATGAATTCTTTAAACAAATGTGTATTTCTTAAACTAACTGATATAAACCGAGACCGAAAACAATGTTCATAGTACCATATGTTTTACGTTAGAATGACGTCATTTTATAAATTGCTAAAGTAAAGATTTTTTTTTTTTTTTTTTCATTTCAGTTGATTCAAATGCTGCCCCCCCCCCCCAAAAAAAAAAAAAAATACACGCATCTATTCATTTTCCTATTGTCCTTTTCACATTATTTATCGCAGTATAATTATTTATTTGTGACTTCCATTATCTAAATATATATTGTCATCGTCATAAATGCATTTCATCGTTGTCATTGGCCATTAATATTCATCGTCTTCTTCGTCAAAGCAGGGATATGTGAGTATCCATGGTCATAGCAATGAACTAGGTAGCCTCTAGTCTAGGCCATATCGCTCTTCACAAAAAAAGTATAGCGCTAGCGTCATCTGCGATGAGCTTAATTTAGTATTACAAAATCGCCGAGACGTAGAGGTAAACATGGCTGTTTCGGGTGAGACTCTTGTCTTATTTTTATTATTTTAATGTGTAATGGGGAATCTTTGTGACGATTTTCTCTGTCGTGTGATACGAATGAATTCGAATCTAGTCCTTGGTTATTTTCAATGTTTTTTAAAAGTCCAATATTTTGCTTATTGAAGATTGACTTCGCGATAACTTTTTAAAATTTAAGAATGAATGCACTGCACAGGGCCAGGGTGAGTGGCACTGCACTGCATGCAGAGTGCAGGCACAGACAGCAGTGCTTGCTCAGCCTTGGACCGAAAATTCTGGGCGCTTGTTCAGAATCATATCCAGACTTTGACCAGTAACTCCGCGGAGCTCCGGGTTGGAGATACCCTACTGAAACATACCAAAAATCAATTAAGTCTTCATCAATTATTTATAATGGTCTCATGATTTAAAATTCATTATGTTTTTAACCTGTTTCATGTCAATTTTCTAACCTGTTTCATGTCAATCTTCATAAATATTTTGTGGAGTATTTTTCCTAAAAACGAAAACATCTTATACTAGATCTAGGGTCTATACACTTTCTTGTAGAATTTCACGGCAAACCGCTGCACAATACAATACAATTGCATACTGTACCAGCGGTGGGGTGCGGGCCCGCGTTAAGTTAGCAACCATAATGATGAATATTTACATGAATTTAATGAGATTACAGTTGCTAACTTCACATGCGCTGGACGTCGGTATGCACTTTGCGCTAAGGCTAGGCTAAAATACATCAGTTCCACTTACCAGCTTGACTGTATAATGCCTTTAATGGTCTTTTTATAGGAAATTATGGGTAAAAATACAACTCCATGTTAAAAATCTTGCAGCCGTAGACTATTTCTAAATCATGTCACTGCTTACGAATGAAGTCATCTTTGGAGTTCACAATGTCTTGTTTTTTCTGCAGGAAATGTTTTTGCTGTTTTTGCTTTGCCAATTTGATGATAACTCAAATGGTAAAAAGGTGCGTGCAGTGGGTTCACTAAAAAATTAAGCGAACTCAGTGTACAACTATATGTGCCTTGGTATACTAAACTATTTGCTATTCATAAGTACATGTACATGTAAGCATCGTAGCTGGTCTTCGTCTGAATCTGAGGACTGTATTGTATCCTTCTCCATTTCTTATATGATATGTTTAGGAATTTAAATGAATCTTGATTTGTGCAAGAATCAAAAGAAAAAAAGCCAGAAAGATAGACTAAATCAAGTTAAAGTAAAGACTAGACTCTAGATTTTGTATTATTAATTAAGTTTTTATTTTCCTGATCTCCAGCCACCATGATCAGCCGCTTGGCAATGCTTGGAAGGTTTTCAGGCCTCCCTGTACGGACCCTCCCAGCGGTCTGTTCCCAGTCACAACCAGTCCGGTGTCTTCATGAACAGAAAAATGCTTCGACACAAACGCAATGCACAAGGTAAGGTCTGATCAACAGCTTTAATCAAGCGGCAAATGCCTATTGAATTAATGTAAACACTGTAACAATATCCGAAAATATTAAAAGGGCCATGCTGCCCTGCCTTATACCACATCAACACAAATGTGATACAAATGTTGCAAAATCGTTTTTGATTTTCTGATAAAAATCTTTTATCTAATAAACATTTACTTTACTTAATTTACGTAATTTTGTCTCAGATTCTGAAACAAAATTCTAGATTTAACTCATGCTGGAATGATAATTATAAACCTTTAGGTCAGTCGGGAACCCCATGACTTTTACAAGCCGATCGTCTGTCTGATTATCAAGATATTTATGATTGGAATTACAAATTTTGAAAACCGTTTGCCAAACGGTTTTCATAACACTACAGTCTATTGGGGAAAAAGAGTACCGGTATGGTAAAACCGGTCACTCAAAGATTTTTACTTTTTTGAGGCACTTGATCATTTTGAAACGCAATTTTTTTAGGGCTTCAATATTACACCATATCACAGACATTGCTAACACGTAGGGCCGTGTATCTCAGATTTAACATTGTTAAACGATCCCTTTAAAGAAAACTGTTGCTGAGCTAGTGCTATGAGCATGCCTGGACGGTGTGTGTGCTCTATAAGTTAACACTATTATCAGGTGGGCTGTGTAGTATTATTCAGACGACAAAAGGAGAATGGACACAAAAGGGTAGTACGATTTGGTTATGTTTTACTTTCACTTCGTGTCGTCGTTTTAACGTTGCAAATATATAGTCTTGTATAAAGACGTTATTAGATATTCCCACATCTCCCCCCAAGCTTATTATCAACAGTTCAAGAGTTCTTATTGATTTCCAAATAGTTTCAAATCCAATAAAAATCTGAAATATAATCCTGTTTAAGAGTTCACGGATATTCTCCTTAATTGTGTTCTTCGAGTCCCGAGTCCATTCCAGTTTACTATTAAACCCAAATAAACACTGTCCAAACCTTTACAGTCTTGTTCAGTTTCAGTTCCTGCAAAGTTAATCCCAATTTTGGTATTTAAGTTTAACCCATTACATGGACAGTCGCTTTGGTGGTTTCACGAGTCGTCCAGATCGCGTTCGCGTCTCTGTCGCAGCTGTTGGTGTAGAGGCTCCCTCAGGCTGCTTCCGGTTGATCTGCTGGTTACGTTGGGAACCGGTTGAGTCGCTTTCATCAGAATCGTCAGGTCTCTCTGGATCGTTGCTCATGGATGACTCCGGCACTCTGGTCTTGGTGGGTTGACCTTGGACAGCAATCAGTGCACGGCGATTACGACGTACTGTCCCATGTTCTGTCTGGACATGGTAGGACCGTGGTTGTTGCGCTTTCTGGGTGACTTTCCCGTAGCGAGACTGATCACGGATCCACACGGAATCTCCTGGTTGTAGCTCTGGAAGCTCACGTGAGTCATGACGTCTGTTGTAGGTCATCATTTGATCTGACCTGTACTTCTCCTCTTTCTCTCTCACAGTCGTCAGGTCCGGCTGTTGTACCCGTGGCAGCAGCATGTGCGGCAAAGTAGGAACCTTAGTCTGCAATCTCCTCCCCATGAGAAGTTCACAAGGAGCTAACCCGTTTTGGAGTGGTGACGCTCGATAGCTGAGAAGGGCTAACTGGATGTCGTCGTTCTTCTTCAGCAACGCTTTCACAGTGCGAACTCCTCTTTCAGCCTCACCATTAGCTTGTGGGTATCTTGGAGAGCTGGTTGTATGGACGAATCCATACTCTTCAGCAAGCTTTCTGAAGTTCTCGTTGGCGAACTGTGGACCATTGTCTGAAACCACAAGGTCTGGAATCCCATGGACTGCAAAGATCTCCTTCAGCGAAGAAATCACTGCCATTGTTGACTGACCTTGGAGTTGTTTGACCTCAATCCACCTCGAGTAGTAGTCAACTACTATCAGGAACGATTTCCCTTTGAGTTCGAACAGGTCCATTCCAAGACGCTCCCATGGCCTTGAAGGAAAGGATGAGCTCATCAAAGGCTCGCGGACCTCTTGGCGATGGATAGCACAGGTCAAGCAGCTTGAAATCATTTCCTCCAATGATTTTGATAGACCTGGCCACCACACTGAATCTCTGGCTCTGGCTCTGCATTTGGTGATTCCCAGATGTCCTTGATGTAGCCTCTCAAGGATATCAAGTCGCAGAGCTCTCGGAATGACTATTCTCTCGTCGTAGATAAGCAAGTCCTCTACCACACTCAGGTGTCCTCTCTGCTCATAGTAGTGTTTGAGGATCGGGTTATGTGGCATGTAGTCTGGCCATCCTTGAACGCAGTAGTCTCTGATTTTTGCACATACTTCATCTGCTTTTTGTGCATTTCTGATTTCCTCAAATCTCTGCATTGTCACTGGGAGGTTGATGGCTGATGTTGATGCATATGATTCAACCTCATCTACGAAGTTGACATCATCCATTCCTGGCCTCTCTACTGGCGCTCGTGACAAGGCGTCAGCGGATGTCTGCTGTTTTCCTGGAACATACAATGTCTCTGCATCAAATCTCATCATTCTCATTCTGAAGCGTTGGAGTCGTGGAGGCATTTTCACAAGTTCTTTCGAGTTTAGAAGTATGACCAATGGCTTGTGGTCAGTTTCCACCTCGAAATGAAGACCAAGTACATACTCGGAGAACCTCTCGCACGCCCAAGTAGCTGCCAGTGCCTCTTTTTCAATCACTGCATACCTCTGCTCAGTCTCGGTAAGCGATCGAGATGCATAGCACACTGGTCTACGATTTCCATCAGTCTGCACTTGATACAGGATTGCACCCATTCCAGTCCCGGATGCATCTGCTGCAATGACTGTTGGCAGTTCTGGATCATAATGAGCTAAGACTGCTGTCGAGACCATCATCTCTTTGATCTGTGTGAAAGATCTCTGCTGCGCTTCTCCCCAACACCACACATTGTCTTTCTTCAGGAGTTGACGAAGGGGCTCGTTGATCTCAGCTAATCCTGGGAGAAACTTTCCCACCTGGTTCACCATTCCCATGAACCTCTGTAGCTCTTTCACGCTTCGAGGAACTGGAAAATCTCGAATAGCTCTTGTTTTGCTCGGATCGACCTTGACACCAGTGTCGTCGATGAAGTGCCCTAAGAACTTCACACTCTGTTTGGAGAATTCACACTTTCCCTGATTTAGTGTGATACCTGCTTCCTGCAGACGTTGTAGAACAGCTCGTACTCTGATGTCATGTTCTTTTTGTGTTGCACCATGGACTAGCACATCATCCATGTGACAAATCACGCCGTCAAGTCCTTCGAGGATAGTGGACATCGCTCTCTGGAAGACTTCTGGCGCTGACGTTATCCCGAACGGCAATCGGTTGAAGCAAAATCTCCCAAATGGAGTGACAAAGGTTGTCAGTAGCTTTGACTCATCCTCCAATGGAATTTGCCAAAACCCGCTGTTGGCGTCCAGTTTTGTGAAGATTGTGCTCTTTCCCAGTTTTGCTAGACTTTCATCGACTGAAGACATCGGATGAATCTCTCGTTCAACTGCCTTGTTGAGAGATGTAAGGTCTACACAAATTCTCACCGAACCACTGGGCTTCAACACTGGAACCATCCCCGAACACCACTTTGTCGGCTCAGTCACTTTTGAGATCACATTTTGCTCCAACATGGACTCTAGTTCTTTCTTCACCTTCGGTAGAAGCGGATGAGGAACTTTCCTGGCTGTATACAGGCACATCGGCTTGGCATCTGAAGTTAACGTGATGTGGTATGCTGTCTTCAGTTTCCCCAAACCAGTGAAAAGTTGAGGGAACTCAGCCTTGAAGTTTGCAGTTTCATCATCACAAGAATCGACTTCCTCCACTCTGCGGACTAGATTCAAGGTTCTACACGCTTTCCTACTCAGCAATGAAGACTCCTGATCTTTGACCACATAGAGAGTCTCCTTGATCTGTTTATCTCTATGCCTGAGAGTTGATGTCATTTGTCCTATTACAGTCAGGACTGTACTTCCTGGACCACGTAACCTCTTGGTTGTTGGTCTCATGATGTGTTTATTCAGCCATGGAGTGGAATCAGACAACACAGTAACGGCTGCTCCTGTGTCTAACTTGAAGTGTGTTTCATTCCCATCTACGAGGATCGATGAACTCCAGTACGTCTGATCGTTCTCGCTGACTTCACCAAGGAAGGGGACATCAATGTCATCGAAATCATCTACTTCGCTGACTCGAGCTTTCCATTTTAGCTTTGCTGCCTCTTGTTTTCCCTGTTCTGGTTGTTTGGCTTGACACACCGACTGGAAGTGGCCCATCTTTCCACATTGATGGCACTTTGCATCTTTTGCGGGACAGCTGGCACGTGCATGATTCTGCCTTCCACACCACTTACAGTTACCCTGCGGAGTTTGAGATGTTTTCTTCGAGTACGTTCCCTTGCTCTTAGGCCTTACGTAGTTTACGGCCGAGTTAGGGCTCTCACTCTCTGCACCTCCCCTCACAACAGACTTGTTTTGTTTCCGGGCTTCTGACTGTCTACTCAATTGAACTGCTTTTGAGAGAGTTAGGTCTTCTCTAGACTGTAGTTGATCAGATAGGGAGTCATCAAGCACCCCAACTACAATTCTGTCTCTTATCAAGCCCTCCTTAAGTCTATCGTAGTCACAGTCCTCTGCTAGCCTGTACAAATCATTGATAAATGTGTCCACACTTTCTCCCGGGCGTTGTGTTCGTTTGTTGAATTTTGCCCTTTCAACAATAATGTTTTTCCGTACATTGAAATACTTCTTCAATGTTGCGATCACGTCATCATACTTTGCTGTCTCCTCTTTCACATTGAGAGACACGATAATATCATCGGCACAGTCACCCATAGCATAGAGTAGCGTACTAACCTGCTCACTGTCTGGCTTGGATGCGAGGCCCGATGCGACGCGATATCTCTCGAACCGCCGTGACCATTTTGGCCATTGTTCTGCTTGATTTAAGCCTGCAACTTTATCAAAGCTTTCTGGCAATGGTAGACGAGAACTTTCCATGGTTCTTCACTTATACTGCTGCCACCATGTAGTATTATTCAGACGACAAAAGGAGAATGGACACAAAAGGGTAGTACGATTTGGTTATGTTTTACTTTCACTTCGTGTCGTCGTTTTAACGTTGCAAATATATAGTCTTGTATAAAGACGTTATTAGATATTCCCACAGGCTGTATATAATACAGACCACCTTATATTTTTGTTAAAATCGCCTTTATTTATTTATTTATTTATTTTTCTTAATTCGACCCACTTTTTTGTGTGCAAGATAATTTAAAAATGGCTCAAGCAAATGTCTTTAAATTTGGCACACGTATTTATAGGCATATGAACAAAGCACAGCAACGTTTTCAACCTTGACCTTGACTGATGACGTCATCTAGGCGCCATTTTGTGATTTTTTTTGAAAATTTACTCATGATCATATTTTCATAACGGTAAATCATTTTTCATTCATATTCAACATGATCAAGGTCAATATCCGTCCGGTCAATTTCGGGTCAAAAAACGCGCGCCTGCGCGTACGTCCGCGCGTCAGTGCGCGCGCAAAATTTTTAAATGCTCAAAATCGTCTAAAATTTATTTTGCATACGTTTCAGGTCATATTAAGCATTTTATAAAAAATCGCGCGTACGAGCATGCGCGCGCGTTTTCGCGCGTAACACCATTACAAAACATAGAATCGCCATTTTTTTTTCTTTCATGATATTTCTCATATTTTTTCAAGGAATTTGATACCATGTTTATCTCTTTATGACCATTATTAACAAGATGAGCGTAAATTCAAGATAAATGTCAGTGCGCGCGAGCTCTTGTAATACATAACATACATGGGCAAAAAAATGCCTATACACAATCCATTATAGCTCATTGGGATGCACCTGGACCCCAATTCTGTTTTAATATTTGAAAAGAGTATGAGTCAGAAATATGATTTCATGTCTCATTTGGCCATTAAGTGTATCGTGACATCATCTTAATGGCCTTGGAACTCAAAATACGAATTTGCATATTATGACGTCAGCTGTATATATTGATTGATTTTCTTCAAAATTTCAATATGTTGTAGCTAAGATAATTCTCTACAAGTTAAAAAAAAAACTTTTTCATTTTAATGACGTCATCAGAGTGAACATTTTGATTAAAGGCCTCATGTCAGAAATTTCATAATTTGCGTGTTATGACTATAGAAGGTGAATTTAGTTCACGTAATAAATCTACATGATAGTGTTTTTTAAGAATTTGTAAGCAGTATGTCGCTTATTTTTGCTCTATTTTGTTTTCAAATTTAAGTTGACCAGCCCACCTATACTTGTTCCAAACAAGTATTATGTCTAGTTATTATTATTATTATTATTAATCAAAATCCTTGATCAATGATCATCCATGGGAATCAGGCTCTTGGACCTGTCCAAATACCAGGACCGAGATTGTTCCTGCACCCATTTACCTCAACGTCTTTCATTGTCAGCTTCACTGTTTTCTTCTCAACTTTAAAGGGAAATCCAACCTTAAAGGTATTACAAAGTTTTGGGAAATTTTGAAAAATGGGTGGATAGTGAATCTTTACAATATTGATATATTTGGATGCCCCTGCGGATGTATTAAATACACTATAAATTTTAGCCCCTAAAACACTTCTGCTTTCGAGATAAATTGAATATAAAGATTTACCGGTGCTCCCAGTAAATTTTATTAAATTTCAAATAGCCCCTACGGCCGTACAATGGTAGCTAGGACCATGGAAATCTCAGAATATGTAGTTGTGGTATATAATTTACGAACGGGAATAGCTAATCGGTCGATTTTAGTCAAGAAACATTGTTTAATAGCTTAATTAATATCTTGACCTTGAGAGGGAGCTATACAACATAAAGTGTTTATTATTTACAATTTCATAACTTTAGATCCGATTTCGACCAAGACAACGATCAGTGAATATTGTAGGATCGCATATGCTTCCAATATGTTCATTTGAACCAAATTTACGCCCCATACCAAAACTTTGTATTACCTTTAAGAGCAGAAAACTCTTAGAAGCAGACTGGTGAAAGTTTGAACGAAATTGGACATAAAGTAAAGTAAAGTTATGAATTTTTAAAAGTTGTAATCACTACCGGTATTCGAATGAGAGATATGTAACATGTCACATTCCACTCACAGGATTGCCATTTTGAGCTTCGCATAGCTCTAATGACCTCATATTTCAAACATTCATCACTCGCTTGGTCTGATTTTTTTCTAGCATTTGCCATCCTGTTTCTGCACATTTTTGCCTTTCATATGTAGCGGATTTTATCATCAATTCTAAAAACATTTGCACTTCATCAAAGTTTGTATACAATTGTCAGCTGATTTAATACACAACCATCAATTGCCTTCATAATCAACAGACCAGGATTCCTTTTGATATCTCTTTTGTTTTCTGCTGGTCGGCCTATTCAACATTGTGACTCAATAGAATATAAATCAGGCAAGCTCACCTGTTGTTGAAATACCCTCTCTACTGTACCCTAGTAGATGTTTTTGTGTCATGGTAACAACTGGCCAATCGAGGGACAATCTGGAAAAGGTCATGACACAATTTAGTAGTTTCTTTTCCTTGTGCACCATGATCTTAGTAAAAGGACTTCACATTCATAACTTGCTTGGTCTGAATTTTTTTTAAACGTTTGCCATTCTGTTTCTGCTCATTTTTCTGCTTTCATATGTAGCGGATTTTATCATCAATTCTAAAAACAATTGCACTTTATCACAGTTTGTTTACAATTGTCAGCTGATTTTACTACACAACCATCAATTGCCTTCATAATCAACAGACCAGCATTCCTTTTGATATCTCTTTTGTTTTCCGCTGGTCAGCCTATTTAACATTGTGACTCAATAGAATATATCAATATAAATCAGGCAAGCTCACCTGTTGTTGAAATACCTTCACTACTGTACCCTAGTAGATGTTTTTGTGTCATGGCAACAACTGGCCAATCGAGGGACAATCTGGAAAAGGTCATGACACAATTTAGTAGTTTCTTTTCCTTGTGCACCATGATCTTAGTAGAAGGACTTCACATTCATAACTTGCTTGGTCTGAATTTTTTTAAACGTTTGCCATTCTGTTCCTGCTCATTTTTCTGCTTTAATATGTAGCAGATTTTATCATCAATTCTAAAAACATTTGCACTTCATCAAAGTTTGTATACAATTGCCAGCTGATTTTACTACACAACCATCAATTGCCTTCATAATCAACAGACCAGCATTCCTTTTGACATCTCTTTTTGTTTTCTGCTGGTCAGCCTATTCAACATTGTGACTCAACAGAATATAAATCAGGCAAGCTCACCTGTTGTTGAAATACCTTCTCTACTGTACCCTAGTAGATGTTTTTGTTTCATGGCAACAATTGGCCAATCAGGGGACAGTCTGGAAAAAGGTCATGACACAATTTAGTAGATTCTTTTCCTTGTGCACCATCTTAGTAGAAGGACTTCACTTTGGAAGCAAGATAATTTCTGCTGGCTACATTCAACTGTATACTACAACTCATCTGCACTACACTAGGTTTTATCAGCTGCAATTATCACCTAGAGGAATTCTCATATAGATTTAATCCATTGGATATCATCTAGCATTGTAAAAACATTCATTGCTTGTGCTATCTTAGGAGGAGTTTAAATTTGGTGAGCTTACACTATGAACATAACGGACAAAGAAAGCGGACAAAATATACAGTTCCTCAGATAGACAAAGGAACATCCCTTCACTGCTATTATGTAAAAAGGTGAATATGCATGTGACACCTGTTCTACACATTTTTACATAATAGCAGTGAAGGGATGTTTCTTTGTCTACCTGAGGAACTGTATATTTTGTCCGCTCTCTTTGTCAGTCATGTTCATAGTGTTAGGTACGGTACTAATCTATTATGTTTGGAATTTAGTACCTACACATATTGTACAAATGAATTTGTTACAAGAGTTTGATTGCCCTTTAATTTGTTTCACCTAAGGTGTATTGGGAGCAATATTGAATAAACTAATAATAATCTGTATTTTTTTTACACCATATCTCAAGTCTGGTACCATACAGGAATCAGAGTACCTCAGCAGCTCCAGCCAAGAAAGGTGGATTCAAGTTGAACAATGCAGCAGACTTTGTGGTAGCTAAAGCTGATGATGTTATCAACTGGGCCAGAAGGGTGAGTCTGTCCATTCTTTCTTAAATAATACCTTTATGTCTGCACACTTTGATATTATCATCCCCCCTTCTCTCTATCTTATCATTTTCTTCTCTGATCATCTCTTTTTTCTCCTTATTGGTCCCTATGTTTTCTCTCATTTTCCTTGTACATGTACATCAACCTGTGATTACTTGAATGTACATTGCTTCATTACCATACCTATACAGTGACTACAGTGGAAACTCGTTATAACGAGGTCCTTGGGACCATGGAAATTACCTTGTTATAACAGATACCTCGCTATAGCAGAGCTCCTTGAGTTTCCACTGTACTAGAGTTATCAGAAAAGTTACTTTTAAATGTGCAAATTTTAACTCTCTGAACAATAGGCAATTTTCGTAACGTACCGTAATCGAAATTGAATGCGAAATCTTTGTTAAGTGCCATGTTACAAATGATTTCATTCACCTGTTATGAATAATTGTACTTAAAATAGTCAGAATGGGAATTGCATACCGGGTACATTAATTGTTGCTAGGTAGGACAAACATTATGGCTTGGCCTATCTAACAACACAGAACGTTTACATTTTTGACTATTGAAATACAATTATTTGTATTACGGGTGAATGAAATAATTTGTAACAAGGCACTTCACAAAGATTTGTGCATTGAATTTGATTACATATACAAAATGGCCTACCGTATCTAATCCCCTTTTAAGGTTTAATACAGGAGCATCTGGTTGCATAGGTGATGGGTGAACGTATTGGTCTGTCCCATTGTTTTACCCTGTTTTACCTGTAGTGGTATAGCGTATAGCAAAGAAGAACTTTTTTACAAGTTAAATAAAGCAAGAGACAATGGTGAAATTTGTCTCATGCACCACCATGGGGATCATCAGTTGTTCTTCCACCAGTCGTCCGGTCTCAGGAGTTTCAATCTATTATGATCAATACTCCCTTTTGGTGGTGGGCCAGCAGTTCAATGCACCACATCCCCCTTGGTGCAAAATAAACCGGAGCAAAACAAAATCAATACTCAACTTAAACTTAAACTTTTGCCCCTTTAATCAATAAGTGATTCCCATTTAATTTCCCTGCAGAGTTCACTCTGGCCCATGACCTTTGGCCTTGCCTGCTGCGCTGTGGAAATGATGCACTTCGCTGCTCCCCGGTACGACATGGACAGGTTTGGCGTGGTGTTCCGAGCCAGTCCTCGACAGTCTGACGTGATGATCGTTGCCGGTACCCTGACCAATAAGATGGCTCCGGCTCTGAGGAAGGTGTACGATCAGATGCCCGAGCCAAGATGGGTCATCTCAATGGGAAGGTACAAAATGATCAATAACCATTATAGTATCAAAGCTAAACTCCTCAAAAAAAAAGATCTGCAATTACAGGTAAAGACCAGTTTACGAAACGCCCCCCTCTCAAAAAATGAAATGGAAGCTCTTATTACCAATCATGTGAAAGAATATGTTTTTACAAATACGGGATGATACAAAGTTTGCTGGGAAACCGCCTTTTAATTGATATATTTGATAAGTTATGATATCTTTCTGGACCAGATAGATATCGTGCACGTGTCGCTTAGTCCCATATACATATTTCTGTGTACAGTGCTTGTAACTTTACCAAGACTGGGCCAAATTTCTTATCATTTTGATGATTAAAATCTTGCAGTACATGCTAGATGATCAACTTTTTCTGATCGATTCCACAACGTTTCTTTCACAATGCAATCGCATGACCAGAACTGGTCTTTAGCTTTGTAGCGGGCTCCACCCTGTACTGCCTGGTAGATACACTGCTTATTCTGACTGCACAGTCGAACCTTGCAGTACATGCTAGATGATCAACTTTTTCTGATCAATTCCACAACGTTTCTTTCACAATGCAATCGCATGACTAGAAGTGGTCTTTAGCTTTAAAGTTTGAGCGTTGATATCTCTCTTGAATTGCAGAACTTTTTTTTCAAGGTTTTTTTCTTCTTCTTTTTCTCTTATTAAAGAGTAGTTGTGTATTGTAGGAGTAAATAACCAAACGATTGGGAAATGATTCATCATTATTGAAAAGTGAGGTCTAACCAGGCTGTTAAAAGCCCCTCTGCAATAGTTTGGCCAGGAGGGATTAGACCTCCCTGCATGGTCACCAACAGGTGGTTAACTCATCAAATCAGCTCTCAATAAATAATAAGAAAAAGGGGATCATGGGGGACCAACGGTCACCGATTAGGCATTGTTTGCTACATAGAGGGCGAAAGTAGCTATAAGTAGTCCAGTGGGGCTTTAAGTTGTGTTATGATGATACTGCAGGGGTACTGATGGGCCTTCATGAGAGCTCATAGCTAGGTTGCTATAGGGTGATGATTGCCTGCATGTAGCGGGCTCCACCCTGTACTGCCTGGTAGATACACTGCTTATTCTGACTGCACAGTCGAACCTTGCAGTACATGCTAGATGATCAATTTTTATGCCTCCGCCACCGAAGGTGGTGCCGGAGGCATCATGTTTTCGGGTTGTCCGTCCGTACGTCCCGTTTGACCGTTATCACAATATCTCAAGAACCATTTAAGATTTAAACTTAAGACTCGGGAATAGTATTTATCACCATAGGAAGACGATCTGATTAGATTTTGGAGTACGTAGGTCAAAGGTCACAGGTCACAGAGGTCAACTTATGAAATTCCTTGTATTGAGTTTGTTAGCGCGATATCTCAAAAACCATTTGAGATTTAAACTTCAAACTTAAGGATAGTATGTATCACCATAGGAAGACGATCTGATTAGATTTTGGAGCACGTATGTCAAAGGTCAAGGGTCACAGAGGTCAACTTATGAAATTCCATACATTGAGATTGTTATCATGATATCTCAAGAACCACTGGAGATTTAAACTTCAAACTTAGTGATAGTGTGTATCACTATAGGAAAACAATCTGATTAGATTTTGGAGCACGTATGTCAAAGGTCAAGGGTCACAGAGGTCAACTTATGAAATTCCATACATTGAGATTGTTATCATGATATCTCAAGAACCACTGGAGATTTAAACTTCAAACTTAGTGATAGTGTGTATCACCATAGGAAGACGATCTGATTAGATTTTGGAGCACGTAGGTCAAAGGTCAAAGGCCACAGCGCACATTATGAATGCAAAAACAGCTTGTGATCGCGTTATCTCAAGAACCGATTGATGGATTCATGCCAAAATTAGGTCATGTTTGTTACTTGCAGAGCCATTGAACTGAGTAGATTCTTGGTTCATAAGGTCAAAGGTCATGGGCCCATTATGTATGCAAAAATAGCTTGTGAACGCATTCTCATTAGAACTGACAGATGGATTACTATTTAACTCAGAACATCTTGCAGAGCCAATGAACTGAGTAGATTTTATGGTCATGAGGTCAAAGATCAAAGGGTCATATATGTATATGAGAAATTGCTTGTAATCACAATATTCTGAGAACCTGTCAATGGATTACCATTGAACGTGAATTCAATTTTTTTTTTCTGTTTTGGTTTGTAAAATTGCTCTTTAACGGAGGCATCATTTTCGACTGCGCGCAGTCGAATTCCATCTAGTTTCTGATCGATTCCACAACGTTTCTTTCACAATGCAATCACATGACCAGAACTGGTCTTTAGCTTTAAAGTTTGAGCATTGATATCTCTCTTGAATTGCAGAACTTTTTTCAAGGTTTTTTTTCTTCTTTTTCTCTTATTAAAGAGTAGTTGTGTATTGTAGGAGTAAATAACCAAACTGACAAGTTATGATTATTGTGAATTTCGTACCGGTCAATATAGGAGAATTAGATTGGTATAAACAATGAACCTGCAGAACCTCTGGTGTCAAAACGGTTCTTGCCAGTACATAATATCCTTCATGCTAATACCAAGCATGAGAAACCTCAGGAAAATCTATGGACAAGATTAATGCAAGGTTAATAAATGTGTCTTCTTGATGCGAACCTACAACATAGTTTTGTTCCTCCTACATCACTATCTGGGATGCTGCAAAACCAAATTTCAATCACTTTAGACCAACTATAAACAGAGGAATTCATGTTCACCAACAATTTCAAAGAGGTATTTTCATCTGATCTTTGATTTGTCTTCCTCGTGTTGTCTTTCTCCCTGTATCTCATTCTCTCTACTCCCCCCTCCCCTGATGTTATTCCATAAGTTTCATTACTGTTTGACATGACCCTTCTCTGTATATATCTATATACAATGTACTTCTTCTGCGTCCAACTGTTTTTCTTCTTCATCCAACTGTTTTTATTCTTTTTTCTTCTTCCTGCAGCTGTGCAAATGGAGGTGGCTACTACCATTACTCTTACGCCGTTGTCAGGGGTTGTGACAGAATTGTACCGGTTGATATCTACGTTCCAGGTATGCAAAGCACGCCTCATGAACTTGTATCTAAATCATTTTCTAAGTCCTTCAATACATCGCAAGTTTACAGCCTCCTATCTCTTATGAACATAGTTGCGATTGATATCAAATGCAAATATGTTGCGATTAATTGCAACTGTTTTTAAGACGGGGGCCCTGGTCAGGCCTCAATGGTAATGATAACTATAACATATAATGCTACAATAAAGTGATAAAACAGGTCGCACCTGAAACAATAAAGTTGTTGTGGTTTTTTAATCGAACACTGTGGGCTTTGCCTCTGTCCCTTCCATTGCCACCAACGGCACACCAAATGAGTGCATTACCGGCTCAAAAGTAGGGGTTGTCTTAAAAAACTCACTCGCAGAGCAGTCCGAACGAGATGATACACTCTTTAGAGAAGGTCGTTAGCATAAAATGCTGGATGTCTGACCTACGATAACGGTTTTGAATTCATTTTCCACAAGAAC
Organism: Strongylocentrotus droebachiensis; assembly: GCA_035222895.1. Taxonomy (NCBI): domain Eukaryota; kingdom Metazoa; phylum Echinodermata; class Echinoidea; order Camarodonta; family Strongylocentrotidae; genus Strongylocentrotus; species Strongylocentrotus droebachiensis. The sequence goes on from JAVYIG010004798.1 coordinate 27,226, forward strand.
AGGGGAGCAATTTGTAAACGATTCATCATTATTAGTGATGTCTAACCAGGCCATTAGAAGTGTTATGATGATACTGCAGGGGTACTGATGGGCCTTCATGAGAGCTCATAACTAGGTTGCTATAGGGTGATGACAGCCTGCGTGTAGCGGGCTCCACCCTGTACTGCCTGGTAGATACACTGCTTATTCTGACCGCACAGTAGACAGGTTATCAATGCCGTGATATGTGAATGAAAATAAATAGTTACCAATAAGAAATAAAATATACCTGTATTACATTGTTTACATCATGTAAAATGTTATACAGAAAACTGTTGAAGTCGATTAAGACAAAACTTCTAGTATGCTAATGTAGTCGACTTTATTGCTGTATACCCTCTAAAACAATGGAAGACTTTAAAACAATATAATTATTTCATTTCATTTTATCAGTATGTATCTTTATGGACTTATTAGTTAATAGATATTTTTGTTGATCATTTATGCCTGTATCTTTTGATTATAAAGAAAAAATCACGATGTAAATTGTTTAATTTACAGTATTAGAATATTGAGACTTCATGGTACATGTAGTTATCAAAGTGCATCTCTTGATGAAGCACGCCTAAATTCACCCTAACCTAATGATATCCAATTCTTTTCTTTATTGTGATCATTCTACAGGTTGTCCTCCTACAGCAGAGGCTCTTCTCTATGGTGTCCTCCAACTACAAAAGAAAATCAAACGAGCCCAGAATATCACCATGTGGTACAGGAAATAAAGAGGCCCTCCTTCTACTTGCAATTTGAAAGAATTTTATAACCTTCAACTGTTTTTTCCTATTATGTCACAATCTCTATTGTATAGAAATTTAAAGATTGTCTCCCAGAAAAGAAAAAAAATCACCCTTTGTACTCTTAGTCGATCTATTTATGCAAAGTCCAATCATTTCTTGATCTCCTGGGCGGATGGGTCTCCATATTTAATAAAACTAACAAAATTTCACATGCTTTTGAGGTTGCTTTTCTTTTAAATATTTCATTGCAATGGAATGAACCTTTTGTTCTGTCAATGATGAATTTTACATATATTATTCTCTTCAATATTTGCTATGAAAAAGAACGAATTGTTTTCTCTCGCACACACAAGTTTATTATGACGGATCATTTCTGTCCGTAGTAACAAAGATTTTTACAGAGGAGAAAATATTCACGATTCAATTTGTCTACTCTAACCAAATTCCAAGTAATATAGAAGTCTGGTCATCAAATTCTTTAAAGGAATTTTCACTAATGTTTGAGGTACCTTTTGCGACATAAGAAGGGGTATACCTGAAAATTGTTTTTTGTGAATCATTGAATGGGAAAAGTTGTTGAGTGTTTTTAGAAACACATATTATTGTACAAATAAATCTGGTTTGAATGTGAATTGATAAATGTGTCTGGATCTTTTTATGAAATAATTGTCATGGTTTTATCAGTTTGGAGCTCAAGTCATAGTTACCGTAAGTGAATGGTGCAAGATGAGAGTGATAAGAGACACAGGGAGATAAGAGAGGGAAAGAGGAAGAGATAGCTTGGTATATTAGAAAGGGAGAGGCAGGGACACAGGGAGAGCGAGAGAAGGGGGGGGGGGGGGGGCAGTTGAGAGGAATGTTAAGAATATAAGAGATTTTTGTGGTAATAACTACATACTATTCAACAATCAAAAGTCTTCTCTCAGTAAACACATTCATTGCTCAAAATATATCACATTAACTTCTACTAGCTCAAAGAATTGCAACATTTCCCTACACATCTCTGTTCTCTGCCATTGTAGTACACCCATTCATAATAGATTTTGTCTGCTTCCGTTTGGAATTTGGAGGTTAAAATCTAAAGAGATTATGAACGTTACTGTCAGAACCTGCTCAGTATAATTGCCTTCATATTTTTGTTAGCCTACATAATACATGCATAACTTTTTTAACACCAACGATTATACAATAGTTTGCTTCATGCTCCAAAAATCACTTGCATCAGCATGCCGTTGCCAAAACAATGTAGATGTAATACACAGGATGGACAATAGCTAGTGCACTACCGGTACATGTATCATCAAACGTGTACATCTCACATGCATCACTACCGAGCAAATTCTGGCACACTTCAACTCATAATCATACTAAAGACAACATTTTTGTAATCAACTCTTCACAAGCACGCAAGTTTGATGCAACATTACTCGTCTATTTCACACAAAAAGAGTTCTTCTCTAATCTCTATTCTGCCCTTTCCTCTGTTCTCATTCTCCCAGCTCAGTCTCTCTCTCTCTCTCTCATACTTTTCAGTTTTTCATAACACAATCATTTTTGTACAAAAACTTGTAATCTCAGATAGGGTTAGGTTCCAAGTTAGGTGTAGCTTTGGTTCAGTTAGTGTACTTAGTTGTAAGACAATTACTGTGAAATGATGGTTGCCAGAGAATATGTCTTACAACCATCACACACTTCTCACATACCCAAGACATATCCCAACAAAAATCAGTACACTATGAAAACTTTAGATTTTGTGGTATCTACACATATCTGCAGATTGATTTATTGACGTGGTTGAACATGATAAACTGAAACGTGGCAGACAAAAAGTCGCTGATGGATGTGTGAAATATGGTCTACCAAATTAGCCACTGGATGCCATTAGAGTTTGTTCTCAAACAAGAACTTTCTAGGAGAGTCTTTCTGGTGTTGATGTCTCGCATATGACATTTTGGATAGGTTTTAGATGATTTAGGCTTGAGAAGGAGGAGTCGATGGTGGTGGTGACTAGTTTACTTGAGTGGGATGAATCTGGAGGAGTGGGTGGCTCCGATACCCGGCCTACCGTGCTTCACAGGCTTGTAGGTGATGCTGAACTCTCCTAGGTAGTGACCAATCATATCAGGCTAAAAGAGGAGAAAAGAAAATTTTGGGAGAGAAGAGGAGATTGAAACAAGAAAATTAACCACAAGAATACATGGGTTTTCCCTCATCGACTCTGTGTTTATATACAGCTTGGCTTTTTAAATATTTAGATGAGCTAGAAGGGTGTTAACTCGTATTCCTCAAATCATTTGACACAGAGTTAAAACCCTTCTGGCTTTAAACAGATGCCATTTTGTAACATGAATCTTCATTATACGGAAAGAAATCTGTCATTTGCATTATGGCCAACCTCAGAAACGAGGAAATCATCAACAGTATATCAATTGATACTCTGAAGGATATAAGCATCATTGGCTGGCTTGTTTATGCACTTATTGTCTACTTTTTCCAGTCTTATCAGTAAATCTACTATAAATAACATGTATTGTGAGGACATTTGTTTCAATTTCAGTTTAAACTTGTAATTTACATACTCTCCTCAAGTGCATTTACAATTTTTCTTATATTTTTTAACAGAGTAACTCACTGACAAATACATATTTTTTAGAACAATAGATACCCTCCAATCTCGTTTTCAAGCATCTATTATGATTTGTCAATCATGACCACCCCAAAAGATCAACCATCATCGACTCACCTTAGACACATCAGTTCACCAAGCTGACTCAAAACTGATTTTCAAAGTCAAATTGATCCCAAACTGAGTTTTTGTTTGACATGGAGCCAGTCTCCGTGTGTCCGGGGGAATATTATTATTATTACTACTCATTTCACACAAAATCTTCCCCAAATGAGAAAAATAAAAAAAGTACCTTGATTTCAACTTGGTTAAAGACCTTGCCGTTGTAGACACCGACCATGCATCCAACCATCTCGGGGACGATGATGACATTCCTCAAATGGGTCTTGACGACCTCGGGCTTCTCTAGGACTGGGCATTCCTTCTTGGCCTTACGGAGCTTCTTGAGGAGGGCCAGGGGCTTGCGCTTGAGTCCACGCTTGAATCGTCTCCTGGCACGGCTATGGAGCAGCTCGCTCAGGACCTCACTGAGAAGGAAGAACAAGAAAGAGCAAGGCATGTAAATCTATCATCTCTACGTCTCTTTAATATGGTAATGTAGCAAGGTAGTAGTTGGTAGTTTCAGCTGTCATAATTTCTGGGCCGTGTTTTGGCGTTGATAAGTTTATTGTTCACATTCATGTAGATTTTTCAAGCTTAACAAATGCACACTTCCATATCTAGAAAGAAATCTGTCGCAACAAAGGTCTTGCTCATATTCATTGAGCTCTGTGTTATAAGATTCAGAAATGTGAAGTGCACTTTACTTCATGTCACCAACAAAAATACTGCCGTAGTTTCGCCCTGCCGTACCTGAAAGAGGCTTTAAACTCCACGAATATGACCTTCAAATTTAGAATATCCAAATCTGGCCAATCATATTCCTAACATTTGGAACATCTATGATTACAAAACTATTCTAATGAAACCATTCTCCTCAGATCCCAAACATTCTATTTTGTTTTCAATGACAAGGTTTTATAAAATTTCACTTGCTTTCACTTTTCTGACATGCTCGTTTCCTCAGTCCTGTGACAATTCCATCCCTTCTTTCCAACTCCAAATTTGATCATAGGTCAAATTCTATCTGAACCATAGGCATAGCACCTTTCCCTCTCACAAAACATGAATCTTTAAAAGTGTTTTTACTTACTTGGACATGTCCAAGAGCTGATCAAGGTCAACACCTCGGAAGGTGTACTTCCTGAAGGTACGCTTCTTCTTTACCTCAACTTCTGCCTGTAAACAAGTAAAACAAAATATAATCAATCAAAAATCACTGTGTGGACGACACTGTCAACTTGCCTTTGTATACCCATACATCCGGGTGAAAAAGCATGTTGGCTATCTGGTAGGCCTGAGTCGAAACGGGTCCCCGCCCGGGCCCCGACCGTCGAGCTGAAACCCGGTTTTTGGTTTTCGGGTTTCGGGTTTTTCAAAATTAAATTTCACACTGATATTTTGAAATATAGAACTAAAAATATGCAATTCACAAACTTATATTTCAATATAATCAAATAAATATGCTTTAGAAATAAATGGATATTGTTTCAGTTGACGGTAGGTGTTTTTATCGCTCTAAAATTGAGGCTGCAAGAAAGGAATCACGCTTCGTGGTACCGATCGAGTGCGTTCAGAAACGGAAGTGGAAATAGATCGATGACCCACTGAAGACAGAGCAAGAAAGTGCCACACAAAAGACTAAAATGTTGATCAGACTATTGCAATTAAATCGTAATACTAAAGGCATTAATTTAATTGTCAAAATATATCCACAATATAATGGTTTACCCTTGGTAGTTTGATGAAGGAAAATAAATTAAAGCTCTTGAAATAACATCGAAGTGCCTTTCGTTCGTTCTAAAAATGCGTGTATAACGGCAATCAGAAGTTACGAGTCAAGCTTTGATATGCATGTTTACATCCCTGCACCGTCATTCGACCTGATCGGAACAATAAGCATTGAACCAATTAAAAAACATCACGTAAGACTTTGAGGGACTCCAATTCAACAAAATTACCGTAAAATAGTTATTTGCTTTGACAAATAATACTATAGATATTCATAATATCTTACAGAAATAATGATATTTCATGAGCTACGTACTCGATATCGAGTTCAGCTAGCCATCATTTTGAAATGAGACGTAGTTGTCATGCATGCAGCGCAGTGGAATACGGCAGCTCGCATCGCAGAGAGGGAGAAAAAAAATCACGTAATAGGCACGTGAACATCACGTGATCTCAGGCCCGCGCTTTTTCCTCTCTCTGCTGCACACTGCCCTCTACAGTCTACTGCATGACAACTACGTCTCATTTCAAAATGATGGCTAGCTGAACTCGATATCGAGTACGTAGCTCATGAAATATCATTATTTCTGTAAGATATTATGAATATCTATAGTATTATTTGTCAAAGCAAATATCTATTTTACGGTAATTTTGTTGAATTGGAGTCCCTCAAAGCCTTACGTGATGTTTTTTTAATGGTTTAATGCTTATTGTTCCGATCAGGTCGGATGATCGGTGCAGGGATGTAAACATGCATATCAAGCTTGACTCGTAACTTCTGCTTGCCGTTATACACGCATTTTTAGAACGGACGAAAGGCACTTCGATGTTATTTCAAGAGCTTTAATTTATTTTATTTCATCAAACTATCAAGGGTAAACCATTATATTGTGGATATATTTTGACAATTAAATTAATGCTTTTAGTATTACGATTTAATTGCGATAGTCTGATCAACATTTTAGTCTTCTGTGTGGCACTTTTTTGCTCTGTCTTCAGTGGGTCATCGATCTATTTCCACTTCCGTTTCTGAACGCACTCGATCGGTACCACGAAGCGTGATTCCTTTCTTGCAGCCTCAATTTTAGAGCGATAAAAACACCTACCGTCAACTGAAACGACATCCATTTATTTTTTAAAGCATCTTAATTTAATTCAATTGATTATTTTATTGTTTTGAAAGCAGTTACTGTCCTTTCCGTCGCATTATTAGAACAGCAACTTAGTCTAACTCCCGCCGCTGCATGCACACGATTTTGAGTGTCAGTGCAGTGGTGAAAATTTCGGGTACCCGGTCCCCGCCCGAAATTTTCAAGTCAAACCCGGGTTCGGCAAAACCCGTGATGACTCAGGCCTACTATCTGGTCAGTTAATTTCAAACATTATTTTGAAGAAGTTTAACTTATTTATAAAAGCAATAGAGTAAAGTACCCGGTAATCGGTCAGCTCCGGTTTTCGGCCAATTGGTTGGATACATGGTAAAATCACTTTAAAATACATCGCATAATAGCATAACACATATCCCACACATACCATACCATGCCAGTGTCACTGAAGAACCACATTTGCAATGAAAAATATATCCTAAAATATCACATTTTAGCGATGTAATCGGCGGTCCCGCTACCCAAATCTGAAAAATTGAGTTTCTTACGCGTGTATGTAAGAAATATGGGTACCATAAAATGAGCTTTATTTCAAGTATTTTTCAGATATAGAGCCCGATTTTGGGCTGGTCGCAAGCTCAAAAGTATCTCATCGCATGTATTAAATCAATGCAGCCGCACACCGCGACGCACACACGATATGTCCGTCTAATTCAGATTCCAACTTCCGATCACCGCTGTGCCTGTATTCGGCCAGGCGAGCACCCGGGAGCTCCGGCGTGGGATACCTGCTCCGCCCGCTTGTGCTATACATCAGCGCAGAAACGCACGGCGCGCGCGAGCGCTTCCTATTGACTTTGTACATGCGGCCGTAAACTGAAACGCTCGACCGATAACCGGCTCCAAAACAGTGAAAATTGAAATGAATATTGTCATGGCAATTCGTGATTTTTTTGGGGGATTCTTTTTTTGTTTAAATAATAATAATATTTGCTTCATGATTTGAACAAGAAATGATAATAAATAGGAAGTAAAGAGTCCAATAAATAGGATTTTGTCTTAAGTGGCCGAAAACCGGGTACTTTACTCTATTTCAATTTTTTCATAAATCAACCTATGAATTATGTTGGACAGGTCACAGTATTATTAAGGAAAATATTTATTAGAGTTCATGCTATTTGATGCACACTTTTCAAAGGCAAATGAGCAGTAGGGGCGCTGGTCCAAAATAAGGATCCACCGCATTTACGCGGACGTTTTGGTTCAAATGTGTTCTGCAGGTTTTGGGTTCCCGATCCGAAAAACGGATTCTGCATAGAAAATACCCCCAGTTCACCGTCTACTTTTATGGGTTGGCCGTCTTCCCGAGGATTTATTGCTCATTACGTGAAAGTCTCTGTAAAATGTTAACGTAAAATGCATCAAGAAAATTATTGGGGAAACCCATTTTTCGCATCGTCAATGCGGGGATCGGAAAATCCGTATTTTACGGACTACGAAGACGATCCTTATTTGAAGGGAATGATCCTTATTCTCAGACCAGCGCCCCTATATCTACTGATGAGAAGGTTTTGTTTCTGTGAAATGTCTGGCACACAATCACGACACAACAACCCCCCCCCCCCCCCCCCCCCCCCCCCCCCCCCCCCCCCCCATGAATACATTTTCTCAATTTCTGGGCACACACACCAAATTTTGAATCCACTCTCAAGAACATGACAAACAAAAGACCATGTATAATTGGAACACATAGGGCCTAGTGTAGGTAATTTCGAGTCAAGTCATATGGCATTCTTTATCAGACAGTGTTTGGAACAATCGCCTACCAATGGCCACTCATTATTATCGTTGTCCGATGTACTCGAATTCGGGTAGTGTTTTGCGACAACTGAAAATATATTCACGTACCTTCATCATATCATCGGGATTTTATCTTCATATTATCATTTCAAACACTACTATAATCTTAATTAGACATTCGAAATATAATAATGAATAGTGGCGTAACTTCAAATTCTTAAAATATCATTTCTAGGCATGGATGTTTAAGGATTTATATTTCAACTCTGTTTCATCCCTACCATGTTTGCGATTACGAGACACGAAAAGAAAGAATGGTGAACATTTGTCGCCCTCTGTTGTTGAAAATAACCAATGAATTTTGTTTATGGTGCCTTCTTGCAAAATATAAATAGAAAATTGAAATCTAGAAATATCTGTCAATAATCAGTTTTGAGAGAGAGAGAGAGAGAGAGAGATAGAGAGAGAGGGGGGGGGGGGAGAGAGGGAGTGATAGAGCGAGAGTGAAAGAGAGATAATTAGACTACAGTTTCACAATTATTATGTTCGAACGGAGCAAATATATTAACCTGGAAGTGTAAAATCATGACAATTTCAAAATTCGTGGGTGGATTTTAGATCCTAGGGCAATTAAAACGGGATTAGAATTATGTATTCATGCAAGGAAATTCATTATCAACTGTTCCTTCAGGTCGGTTGTTTAAAAAAAGTAAAACAAATAATTAGATAACAGAAAACACAAAAACAACGACAACAAAAGTGTAAGGTATTTTTATTGTATACATAATAAAAAATAGAAGGAATCACCTACCGCTGTTTTCAAAGGCTTGAGAGGAAAGGGTGGGCCGGATATAGGGGGCAGCGCCCCTAATTAGATTCAATATTATAACACATAGGCTTACTATAGGGCCATCGGCATTCTTAGATCATAATGTGATAAAATGTTACTAAGGCTTAATAAAGAAAGTTGGTTATATACTGTGTTCAGATGCCTTGTACCTATGAAATGCAGTTTTTCATTTGTTGAAAGTGATATAGCTTTTGACATTACCATCTGAAGAGTATATGTTATCTGAAATGTGCACCCCCCCCCCCCAAAAAAAAAAAAAACCAGCATCGCCAATGACATAAAATTTCAAAGATTCTTTTGCATGCTTGGGCAACATAATGAGCAACTACATCTAATTTGCTCTTGCTGAATGAGAACTAATTTTTATTTTTATTTTTTACCCCCGGAATTTTGAAAATCGCGCATGCCTATTATTTCGCTCAGTGGGAGAGGGGGGGGGGGGGTGGGGGTGGGGGGGGGGGGGGAGCACAGTGGGCGCTTAACTCAACACCCTACCCCCTCCCCCCCCCCCCCCTTGAGCAAAATAAAAAGTAGACATTTCTGGTCACAATTATTTTGGGGGGCCGGGGGGGGGGGGGGGCAAGGCTCTGCCCCTTTTAGATCCGAGCCTGTACTCATCCACTCTACTTTCTCAACCCCCTTCTCTGATCATCCACGCTGGCACCAACAACATCTCCGAGGGTGCTGGTGAAGTTTGCCACCAAATCACAGACCTCGGCAAGTCTGTTGCTGCCGAGGTGTTTAACGTCTCAGTCTCTACGATCATCCATCGTAGATGGGAGAGTGAAGCGGACAAGAAGCGGGTTGATGAGATCAACTATCTGATGGAGTTGGCAGCCAGCGAGAACAGATGGGGCCTCATCATCAGCGAGCAGCATCTCGGGCGTGATGGCGTTCACCTCAACAGAGCCGGTCAACGAATTTTGGCAAGCAACCTGAAACGCCTCATCAACAGTGCTGACCAACCGACAACACGAGGCCATGGCTGGACTCAACGGTCGTCCGATCAAGTTACAGGCAGTGAACCTGGAGCAAGGCGGCATCAAGCCATCTACCGAGAAAACCAGAGTCTTCATTCCACCTCCCTGTTCTGATGAGGAAAAAAGCAGCCCCGTAAAGTCCTACGCCGAATCTGTTTCTGGGACATCTTTGGATTTCAGTGCAGTCAATCAGAGGTCACGACTGAAACCAGCCTTCAGACCATCCAAGGTGGACATGAAAGACTGGGCGAAATATCTTCAGTTTGTAAGAAGGGTATTGAATTAAGTAAAAGTTTGACAAAATCTAGTGATGATCCGAAAATTATAGTTGACGGTCGAAAATATAAGTTCCCTTGTGGGAACTGTGATAAGCCAGTCAAAATGTAATCAACACGGCCTTCTGTGTTCTTATTGTAAAAAATGGTTTCACACTAATTGTCAAGCTATCAGTTTTTCAGAGTACCGCAGGTTATATTATGAATGCCCTGATGAGAAGTGGAATTGTTTAACATGTTGTCTGCCATCTTTTTGTGACTCATTATTTACTGACGATTGTTTAGAGAAAGAAAGCCAAAACGAGGATAGACTAAAAGAAAACTATTTTAAGGTAACGCGCGTTACACCTGAAAAGCAAGCGATAGCAAGAGTAATTCAGCCAAACCTCAGAGATGAAAACACTTTATCAAGAATTTAACACTTTATCAAGAAACACTTTATCAAGAATTTGAAGAAAAGTTTAAAGTTAAAGGCTTTCATTTTTTACACCTTAATGTGAGGTCTATTCTAAACAAGATATCGGAACTTAGAATTATTTTTAAAAGAAAAAGGCTGTCTATTATTACTTTCACTGAAACATGGTTAAACAATTCCATAAATGATGAAGAAATTGAAATAGACGGATATAAAATCATACGTCATGATCGATCCTCTGGCTCTGGAGGTGGTGTATGTTTCTATATCAGAAATGATATTGCATTTAATATTATGGATGCTATAACGGTACTGGAGATACGGAATCCCTGTGGATAAATTTGCTTATACCAAGATCAAAACCAATTGTTGTTGGCGTTCTGTATCGACCTCCGAAAAACAATTTGTTTATCGAGAAATTGTCCAATATTCTTGATACATTAAAGAAGGATGACGAAATAATTCTTTTAGGAGACATGAATATTTGTCTTCTTCGCAAATCGCAACTGGCTAAAAAATATATTGACTTGTTGAGTCTTCATGGGTTTAGTCAACTCATTAAAGAGGCAACACGCGTTACACCTACATGTTCTTCTCTATTGGATCATGTTGGTTGTACCAAAGAAAATAAAATAAGTCAAAGTGGTGTCATTGATCTAGGTATTAGCGACCATTATTTTACTTTCTGTACACGGAAAAATGTTAGACTGGCTATAGGTCATCACAGGACTAATGATATCAGATCCATGAAAAAATATACAGAAGAGTCTTTCAATCTTTAACTATCTGTTGTTGATTGGTTACGAATAACTGACTGTACAGATGTTAATGAGGCATGGTCAATATTTCAACATGTTTTTATCTCAAATTTGAATATGATAGCGCCACTGAAACGGATAAGAATAAAACAAAGATCAGAAACTTGGGTGACTAAAGATATTCTTTCCCTAATTCAAGAGAGAAATATAGTATACAAAAAATGGAGGAAAAGAGCAAAAGATGAGAAGCTCTATAAAAGATACAGAGTATTAAGAAATATGGTCCAAAGAGAGGTGAAAAAGGCTAAACTCGATTACTTACAAAACAAGATAGAAGAAAATAAACAAGATTCGAAACAACTTTGGCAGAATCTAAAAAACTTAGGATTGAAAAATAAGAAGCGAAAAGAACAAGAATTTGTCATTAAAATTGATGGGGAATTATGTCATGATAAGATGGCCATCGCTGATGAATTCAATTCTCATTTCACAAATGTGGCTGCCAAATTAGTAGACAAACTCCCCCCTTCCAAAGACTTTTTCAGCGCAGACAATGATTGTATTCGTGACTTTTACGAAAGAAAAGGTGTACGTGAAAACAGCTTCGAGTTATTACCAATCAGTGAGCAATTTGTTTTCAAAGAGTTACGTAAGTTGAATGTATCAAAAAGTACTGGGTTAGACTTGATTCCAGCTAAATTTCTAAAAGATGGTGCGAAGGTTTTATTTAAGCCTCTAAGTTACTTAATGAACCTATCTATCTTGACGAGTACTTTTCCAGAGGATATGAAAATAGCAAAAGTGACTCCACTTTATAAAAAGAAAGATAAAACTGATGTTAGCAACTATAGACCTATTAGTGTTTTGAGCGTAGCATCAAAGATTCTAGAAAAATCGGTCTGTGTTCAAATTGAAAGATACTTCAAAGAAAATGATATAATTTATGAATTTCAATCTGGTTTTCGACATGATTATTTGACTGAAACATGTCTAATTCATTTGACTGATTATTTGAGGAGAGAAACTTCCCAAGGGCGCTTTGTTGGTATGGTGCTCCTTGATCTGCAAAAAGCTTTTGATACAGTTAATCATTGCGTCTTATTGAAGAAGTTACAACTAATGGGATTTGATAAGGCAAGTTTAGATTGGTTCAGATCCTACTTATCTAATCGGCACCAAGTAGTGGCCATTCATGATATTCGTTCCAAACTAATGCCTATAACATGCGGTGTTCCTCAGGGAAGCATTTTAGGCCCAATTCTATTTTCAAGTTATATAAATGATATGTGTATTTGTATAACAGACTTCAAACTATTATTGTACTCAGATGACAGCCTCTATTCAAATCCTGATCCTAAATATATTGAGGAAAAGCTCAGTGAACAGCTGTCTACGTGTGTCGATTGGATGACTGATAATAAGCTTTCTTTACACTTGGGAAAAACAGAAAGCATTTTATTTTGTTCTAAAAGTAGTTCTAAAAAGTCATTTGAATTCAAAGTGACACACAATAATCAAGCAATCAAGAGAAAAGAGTCTGTGAAGTATTTAGGCATTGAGTTGGCTAGCGCAATTTCATTTTCATCTTTAGTAGAATCAGTTGTAAAAAAAGCAAATTCTCGTCTGAAATTTTTGTACAGATATCAAAGTTGTATGGATTTAAAAGCAAGACGTACACTCTGTTTTGCTCTTATTCAATGTTTATTTGACTATGCTAACCCTGCATGGTATAGTAACATAAACAAGTCAGATCAAAAGAAGTTGAAGATTATACAGAACAAAATGGTGAGATTTATCAACTGTTCTGGTCCAAGAACTCATGTTGGCTACAGCGAACTTTCTAAAGCTGGTTTTCTTGAAGTCGACCAAAGATCAAAACAACTCGTATTGCATCACGTGCATAAAATATATCATGCTAGGTCGAATCATTATATTCGATCCAACTTCGATCTTGTTACTGACGTACATGATTATAATACAAGAAATAGACGATTCAACTTTAACTTACCAGAAAGAGTAGGTAGTATTGGAAATTCTTATTTTATTACAATGCCATAAAACATTGGAATTCCCTTCCCAATGGTGTAAAAGAAATAGGAAACTATGATCATTTTAAGAGGAAATTAAAGGAATACCTAATACTTGACAGTCAGAGAAGAGAAGTGAACGACATGTTATATGATTGAAATTTTTATTCTTCTGTCGGTTCATACTTTTTCATGTTGTATATACTTATGTTTTCGTACGTTATAGAAATTCTACAAATTCATCATTATTTTCCTCTTCTTCCTTCTCCTCTTTTTCTTCTTCTCCTTCTTCTGTTTTTTCTTGTACTTAATATCATTTCTATCATCAGTTTAATGTTGTTATTATTATTATTATCTTTAATAAGTAGTTCTTTTAATTTTCTTATCTGTCTGTAAATATTACTATTTTAACTTATTAATTTTATACATGTCTGTAAGGGACCCCACTGGAAATAAGCTCTCGAGCTTTCGTGGGTTATCCTGTTCAAGCTGACTTATTTTTGATCTGTTATTATTGTATATTGTTGTATGTTGGAAGCTTGTCGAATAAAAATCAATCAATCAATCACTCTCTATATACACCGTCGCTCATATAGTTGGAATATTTTTGTTTTACCCCAATATTTATTTATGGACTTATTTTAAAAATAATTTAAAAATAATAGATCTAGATAATAGTGTACATTCTCAGATTTTATTGATAATAATTTGCAAATGTGTGTTTTGCGTGACTGCTAAAGCATGTGTATGCTAAGAAACTGTATTGCATACCAGCGCTATATAAATCTTAAATATTATTATTATTATTATTAAGTCATAAATGACAGTAATGAGGATTAATGCCCCCACAATCCAATCCAAAAAAAAAGGGCACTAATAGCACATTGACACGGTTTTGATCCTGGGGCCTCACAGTTACGAGGCCATTGCTTTGTCACTGAATCACGACTGTACGCAGCGGGGGCTATATAAGGTAGGGGGCAGTTTCCATAAATTAAAAAAAAAAAAAAAATGCAATAACTTTTCAATAATTTATTGCATTTTACCCCGGTCCCCAACATAAAAAAAATCCTCTGGACGGCCATGCATTATGGCTCAAGGCATGGGCCCCCACCCCTTCAACAACGAAACAGCATTTTATTGAACCCCAATAAATTAATTTAAATAAAAACTATGACAAAATAATGCTTGACTCATTTACATTATATTTTTGTCCAGTTACGTGGGGAAAATTATACTAGTTATTACGTTGTTACATTTGCCCCCGAGGAGGACGGCCATAATTTTAATATTCTTTGTGTATCTTAACATTAGTCGTCGTTGAAACTTTCGCCAGATACAGGCCTAAAAACTTATTTTTTGACCATTATGACAGTGATGGCTCAAGCACATATATTTTGTAAAAAATTGTTTTACTTCCGTGCTACTAAGCGTTTCTATGTAGGGATGGGAGCCTCTAGCTGTTACATTTGCCCCGTGTTACAATAGTCCCCGGTCTCCCCTAGTATAGAATCTTATATTCCATTAACAATATTGGATCTTGACCTCTGGCTTGAGAGTCTAGTGTTTGTCCTATGATAGCTGTATTGAATAGAAGGTCATATCATTTATATGGAATGGAAAACCCACACAAACTATTATACACTGAGTGCGATCTCTCGACCCCCCCCCCATTTATGGTTTATTATCCAATTCATTTCTTTTGTGCTCTATCCAAAGTCCTCGAGAAGCTTGAACTCCTCACATCGATAAACAAAAATCTTGAATAGTGTTAACAGAGTAGAATTCCTTGTATATAAATATCTCGAGTACAATACCACGATAACTTAGATTCTTTGGCATTTCTCATCTGGTTTGAGTGTCGGGCTTTTGTGGCGGGAATCCTCCGTGTCCACATGCGTGAGACAGAACAGTTTTGCCATAGCAGGTGAGTATTCATTATTATATAGATTGCCGAATCGTGTTCAAACACTTTGGATTAATAAAGACAAATTGGCAATAAATTCAGTGTGTAGGCCTTTAAAACGAAGAGGGATAACGCTTTTGGATCTAGCCTATAGCACGAAAATGCACAGTGTTGCGCTTTCGGCTTTACAAACCTTGTCGTGTGAGTTGTGTATAATAATATTAAAGGGGCCTATATATCATCTGCAGTAAAGACCTATAGCTGTCAATTTTATGCATACTAGTCTTATGGGCAGCTTATGGGACAAAAGTTTCTCTTGACAACTCTCTTGTTTGCCAGAGGCTTGCCGTACAAATTTAGAACCCCTATATGCATTATGGCATAAGTTTTAGTTTGATGAATAAAGATGCTTTGTAGCGATCAATGGACGTGAACTCCTGAATTGGTTCATAATTCAGATTCCATAGATTAATCTCTTCATGTATATCTAAGAAGCATTACTGATCTCGAGGATTCAACTTTTATCTGTTTGACATGTGACATTTTCATCTTGTTGGTAATTACTTGTATGAAGTTTTATCTTGTTAATAACTTTAAATTTTGTTTAATCTTAGAGAGCATCTTCATATCCGATTGAGGACTACATAACAGCCGGAAGAAAGTGTTTCCAAATTTGATTGAGGAGCGTAAGAACCATCTAAGCATAACATGGGTGTTTTAGGAATCGCCATGTCAACGGCAGCTTGCCAGGTAAAGTAACATCCTTTAAAAAAAATAAGTTTTAGGAATGGATTCAACTAAATCATTTCAATACAAGAGAAAGAAGAATATGAGGGCCTATTTATCGAGTTTTCATCATGAATAATTGTCTAAATCTAGATTTATTGATCGGAGTGGAATATGCTATCGCCTACCCCAAGGGTTTGTGTCGGCTTGGTGGTGTGACTGCGTTATATAAAACGCCGCTGTGAACGCTTATGATTAATAATTATGTTTTGTCGGGGGGGGGGGTGTTCAAACAGAATACAACTGATTTCTATGTATTAAAGATACTTTATGCGTCTACAATATTGACATTATCAGAATCGATCAATCATTTTGACGATTATCGAAATATCAACGACTTATTTTATTGCCGCACATCTTCTTTTGCCCAGACTCCAGTTATTAATTCTACCACTAATGCTCTTTCGAAGACAAATGAACTTTGAACTTATGCAGAGTAAGAGACACAGTATCATAATTTATGCAGTACATGTACGTTAATCATTTATATCTCCTCCTTGAGCCCTTATTATCGCACTTTTAATATCATTCAAAGTGTCAGATCTGGGGGAGGCGGGGAACTCGAATTTTTAGCAAACCCTCATTAGGCCTACATACAAGAAAACATGCGCCCCTCCAGAAATTTCGTTCCTTTATACCCCACCCCTACGATACATAAAACCCTGATATATTTTCTCTCTGACTTTCTTACTGATCCTATTTATTAACTGGAAAATATCAGAAAAATGTAAGAACCCAAAACCTTTTTAGAACCCTTGTTTTTTCTTTTGTACTTGTGAACTTTCAAGTTACTCTGTCAGGTTTAATAATATTATGATGATACTTCATTGGTCACCATTTACATCTTACAGGTGCTGGGTTTTGCTTGGTATGGGCCTCTCTTTGGTTCGGTATGGGTCAGAAACTGTGGCCGAAGAAAGGAGGACATTGAACGATATGGCAAGAGTCGTTGGATCATGCTCGTCCCTGCTCTGTCCAAAATAGGATCATCAGTCATCATCGGACATGTGCTAAAGTACGTTGGTTATAATGAAAATAACAATAACAATAATAATTATAATAATAATAGTAATAGTAATAATAGTAATAATAATATGATAATAATGATAATGATAATAATATTATTATTGTCATTAGTAGTATTATTAGTATTATTATATTGATAATAATAATCACTTTAAATTGTTTATCACATAATAACAAGAATTTAATATGCTCTTTACTTTGGAAATAAACATAATTACAGAAAACTCTATCATTATTGCAAGAAAAGATACTGTTAGTTAGTCAGGGCTCAAGAGAAGATTTCTTTGTCCCCATGCTGAACAGAAGCTGATGCTATGAGGCATTGATTTGTTTTGTTTGGTGTACAGCCAGAAGATTTCTAATTTTAACCTGCTCTGGCTTCTTGAGTTATTGTGCTTTTCGGTACGAAATCAACTTACAAACAATATGGTATATGTAGACCAATATTTAATAAAGCAATAACGACTGATAACAAAATACAGTGTGGAGCCACCCAAAGTCAAAGTGTTAGGCCTATATTCTGCTTAATATATTATAGCGCTCAAAGGTATAGACCAGTTTTGGAAACGCCCCCCTCTCACAAAATGAAATGGAAGCTCTTATTACCAATCATGTGAAAGAATATGATTTGACTAATACGTGATGATAACAATTTTGCCGGGAAACCGCCTACCAATTGATATATTTTGTGTTGTGTTTTCATATAATGCTATAGGATCTTTTCTCTTTTCGAACATTTACGCTAATGTTTTATCCCGTTTCCATTCATCAGGGACCATCTGGGCGTGACGACTGTGCCTGATGCCTGTAAGAATGGTTTCGCCCTGTCAGTCATCATCGCACTTTACAGCGCATGCCACTCCCCTTTCATAGGGGAGGGGCTTCCATCCTACTTGGTCAATGCTGGATACGATGCAGTTTGTACTGTGCTTACTGCCGTCCTGGTTACTCGTTATTAAAGCCTGTCTGTACTAGTTTGGCCAGGAGGGATTAGACCACCCAGCAAGGTCACTGACAGGTGGCTATCGTCAACTCAGCTCTCAATTAACATACGAAAAAGAGGATCATGGGGGACCAACGGGCACCGCTTTGGCATTGTTTTCAATATAGAGGAAGCAAGTAGCTACAAGTAGTACAGTTGGGCTTTAAGTCAGGTTTTGAAACAAAAACGGGCCAGATAAAATGGTTATGATTGTGATCTGGCTAGGCGGATCCAGGGCAACTGCTAAAGAGTGGAGAGAATTTCCTGTCAGTAATTTTTCATTTTGTATGCCTTATTTTCGGCAACACTAAAATCGATGACAATCTTCTTTCACCTACTGATGTGAAATGAATTAATTTGACGGCCGGTTTTTACCCCCTTCGGGAAATTTGAATATCTGAGAATACTTTCTTTTGCTAATAATTATTTTCATTAGTTTTTTTTCTTCTCCATGGTTATTATGAAATTTTGATTAAACTTGTCGGCAAATTGTGTCTGGCTCTTCTCCATTCAAAATAGTCAATAGGAGACAATAGGCCTACAATCATGTACTTTTCAGTTTAATCAACTAAAAACTCACATTTCACTCAGAATTGATAAATAAATTATTAAAAATACAAGAGTTTTTACATGTACCAATTTTATATACTTTGAAACAACGATTTGATATTGGACAATCAAAAGGAAAAGAAGACATGAAAATCCTCTTTCATAAAGTAATCATTGAGAGAGAGAGGGTGGTGAGGGAGCGAGGAAGAGAGAGAGAGAGAGAGGATGGGAATGGAGAGAGAGAAAGAGAGTGAAAGGTAGGGGATGGAGAAGGGTTAATTGAGGAGGGGCAGAGAGAGAGAGAGAGACAGACAAAGAAGAGAAATATTTCGAAAGAGAGAGGGGTGGAGGGTGCAAGGGAGAGAGAGAAAGAGAGAGAGAGAGAGAGAGAGAGAGAGAAAGAATAGAAAGGTTGTGGAGAATGAAGGGTTGAGGAGGGACAGGGATAATCAGACAGGCGATAGGCTTGTAAAACTCATGGAGTTCCTGACTGACATAAAAGGTTTATAATTATCATTGCAGCATGAGCTAAATCAAGGATTATTTCTAAAGGATCTAAGACAAAGTAACCGGATCCCTTTAAATAATCATCTATTCGTGTATTAACACTTCTTTGTGATACATCTATATTAAAATCGCCTAATAAAATTATATTCGACCTACCAACATTTAATTCTTCTAAGACAGCTAAAAAACTATTTTGAAATTGACCAATGTCAGTAATTGGTTTACGATAAATATTACCAATACAAATTTTACTATCACGTTCAATTATCTCCAACCAGAGGCTTTCAGCATGTAAAACAGAGCGTATCAGGACAATTACCCCCTGGGCAATCGCCCCGGAAAAATTTCCCCCCGGAAAACTACCCCCGTAGGACGATTACCACCCGGAAAATTACCCCCCGGAGAATTACCCCCCGAGGGCAATTACCCCCCAAGGACAATTACCCCCTGGAGAATTACCCCCGGAGAATTATCCCCCGAGGACAACTACCCCGGGGTCAATTACCCCCCGAGGACAACTACCCCCGAGGACAATTACCCCCCGAGGACAACTACCCCCGAGGACAATTACCCCCAAGGACAATTAACTACACTGTATAAAATAATTTGTTCATTGTTAATTTTTACGTATTTTTTCCAGGTAGAATTTACTTGTAAACATTAGTTTTGCCACTTACCACTAAATTTAAGTCTTGCTAACTCAAACTTTCAATTTAGTAGAACATTCGTGGAATATTTAAGTAAAATCAAATACATAAGAACTTTCAGTAATTTCAGCTTGTATTAATTTAGTAATTTTAACTCAAAATCAGAAATTATACGTATTACTAAAACAATTTATGTTGATTATTCTTATCTTTTTAAAGTAAGGACCGATGCAGTGCGTAATAGAAATATTTACATAATTTATGAATATTCATTGAGACCAAATTAAACTCTTTTTTAAATAAAACAATTCTTTTTTGTGGTTGAATGAACATTTAAGGACTTTAAAACATTTACTTATTCATTTAACATGGCTAAGCAAAGACAAGACAATTTTTAATTGTTACCCAGTTCAAAACAAATCAAAACTTGATATTTCAGGAAATTGTCAACCAATTTTCCTTTTAAGATGCTACGATCAAGTATATATAAAATTTGGAGCCTTTCAATATGTGTCGAATTGAAGCGTATGTAATAGTTTGTGATGGTGGTAGATATATATATACGGTTAAATCTTAAATAGAAGTAGTGTTAGTGATTAGTGATTAATCTTAAATAGAAGTAGTGAATGATTAGTGGATGTTACTTGTTAGATTAGATGGGTACCAAATCGTGCAATATGTAATCCTATCATAGCTTTTTTTTAATTATCTAAAATGATTACAATACTTAAATTATTTACGTTAATGTAACTCGATTTAACTGAGTAAAAATTTATTCAGCAAAATAAGTAAATTCTAAGGTAATATTTACTTAATAAAAATAAGGCAATTTTATTGAGTTATTTCGACTATTATTTTTTTTACAGTGTACCCCCGAGGACAATTACCCCCCAATGACAACTACCCCCCCCCCCCCGAGGACAATACCCCCCGAGGACAACTATTTGTAGTTTCCGGGGGATGATTGCCCAGGGGGTAATTGTCCTAGAACCAAAACAGAGTAATCTAATCTTGCATATTTCAATATGTTTCTAAGGTCCCGGTATACTCCAAAGTATCAACATTGTGAACGTTCCATACCTCTGACAGGGCAATCACATACCATTCAGAGGCAAGGCTATATTCATAAAGGAAACTCAGTTCTCCGATATTCCTAGTTAGAGACCTAGTATTAACATGAGTAACACTTAGAGTTAACAAATTTAGACTGCTTATTATTATCAAAATTACTAGGATTTAAACTATATGTTCTGATATCAAGATCGTTCTCATCTTGATTATTTACTAACATAATGAAATATTGGGAAATCTAACATAGCCTCAAAATCGAGTGAAACATACTTAGCAAGAAAATGGAGCTTAGTTTGTTGAGGAAAAGAAATAATCGCAATCATCTTTCTGAATAATTCTTATCGTATACAATTGTAAATGTTGCTCGTCAAATGTAAATAGCAATTTTACAACATCGCGTGCAGTGTATTATTTCGTCATGTCTGGTTTTTTAACAGTGTCGCGCCTTCGTGCAAACAATTTGCGAACGTAGCAATTAACGGAAATTTTTCAAAGCTTAAAAGCAAATATACACGGTATTATGTTCTCATGATTCATGATGCAGGCTAATGCTTAGTTAATAGAACTTTCTTGTTCTTGAAAGTTAAATAGAAAATTCGCAGAAAAGTCAGAACCTAATATTGATTGTTCGTTAATTGCAGGAGAAAGGAGTATGATAAATGTCACTTATTAGCTAGGTATACTTCTTTTGATGAATCCACCCCAGCTTTCCTCTTTTCTACCCCTAAAATAAATATTTTGGCGATACCCGTCCCCGCCCCCACAGAGCGCAAACAAAATGGCTGGTTATGTCAATTAATGCATTCTACAGCACGCATAACATCATCTTTAAATAGTACGCCGCCCCCCCCCCCCCTTCACGACTATTCTGTTCAATAATTGCATGGCTTTGCCCCGTTAAATGGTCAACACAAATAATATTTTGGTCTTATTTACCCAGGGTATATAGCCCACAGAACTCTTAAAGGCACACTGCCATACTTGTAGCTACTTGCTCCCTCTGTATAGAAAACTTCCCCAATCGGTGCCTGTTGGTCCCCCATGATCCTCTTTTTCTTATGTTAAATGAGAGCTGAGTTAATGAGATAGCCACCTGTCACAGTGACCTCGATGGCTCTCTGTGTGGTCTAATCCCTTCTGGCGCAGTAGTGGTGACGGTCTTTAATTACTTCTGTGATATAGCCACATCAGTATTAGACACCGCACTTCAACTACCCCCTCTATTGTAGACTTCTTAACAAACATCTGTGATTATAATTATCATTTTCATGTTTGTACATGTATTTAGTTTTTTTTGCTGATGAACGCTGATCATTCACCTCTTTTCCATTCTTCATTCTCCCTTCCTCTCCTCTTGTGTACTGTCTTCCCTTACTTCCCACCAACTCAGCAAAGCAACTTTTACAATTTGTATTATTTACAAAAAGTCATATCAGAATGAAATATCTTTTTCATGCAATTTTTGTATTTATTATATGTACTATAAAGTATATAGGCCTATATATGTATTATATGTACGTTTTTATTTATTATATGATAACCAATAGTCTCTTTCAAGACTACACCAACAGTCCTTTTCAGGACTACACACACTCAAGAAAGATTACCGAGAGTCCTTTTCAGGACTCCCCACTCCTCCCTCTCTCTCACTTGGTGCAACTGCAAGCCTCCTGTATATATGTATCTTGTCTTTATAATTGGAATAATTGTCTCACCAAGGTATCGGTTTTTTTTTTTTTTAATCACAACCATATTTGTTTTTATGAGTGGGGGTTGACCTTTTGGGACTGCTTTGGTTTGTTTTTGCTATGGGATTTCATTTCTTTCATTACCCATTGTCGATGATTCTTCACATTACGTGCTACATCTGTGTAATTTATCCTCTCTTACTTAACAAAAATTGTCTATATAGTGATATTATTGTGCCATAAGCCCTATATGGCCTGGACATTATGCTTATTTGAATTTATCCTTGATTATGTCATGATATTATCTTGATTATTCCGCGTGTTTGATACATTTTTCTGAATCTTTTATAATTTTGCTGTGTGATGTTACCATTGTTATTTTGTTATATTGCTTTTGTATTTTGATGATGGTATTATTATAATATTGTAAATTGCTGATTTCCTTGTAAGTCATACAATGTCAGCCTTGAGCTGCATTTCATGTTGTTTTTTAATAAACCAATTCAACAACAACAAAATAAATTAGTGCTCACTACCCCCACCCCCTCCCCCCACTGAGCGAATTATCGGCCGGCGCGATTTTAAATTTCAGCACTCTAAATTTCAAATTGATTTCAAATTTGGCCCCCCCCCCCCCTAAGAAATCCTGGATCCGCGCCTTCATGCAGGTACCCATTCAATAACTGGGCCGATCGAGAGGGAGTTATTTATAGAGAAGGTTGAGTTCTGGTAATGTTGAGGAAAAAAAATTGGACAAAACAACCTGTATACAACGATGCATAAGCACCGGTCGGGCAAGGGTATTGAACCCGGAACCTCTCGTGTGTGAGTCATAAACCTTCACGGCACTCCCACACTTCCGATTCTTTCAATTAATATAATTACCCCAATACGTTAAACTATACATCTCGACATCTCGTAAATGACGTACCTCTCGCACAAGTCATCACCATTTTTAATGGCGTGATTGCCCACGCACCTCGTCCTGCTTTACGTTGCAAAGTGTTTACAGAGGTGGACCCTTTTAAACCATTCATGCTCAAAATTGACCTTCCATTATTTTAATCAGTGCTTTTAGTTGATGTCCAATTAGATCTTAATTGTAATAAGAAACCGTCCGCTCAATGCACGATGTGTCACTATTGCGTTTTCCTTCACATCAGTTCTGTTGATTGTTTATAATCAACGATAAATGAGATTGTGTCGTATGAACGTAATTGTAGTACCCTTTTTTTTAGGTGCCTATTATGGCTATAAAGGACGCAGTGACAACACAACAAAGCTTGCAATTTCAGTCCTGAAGTATTAGTTAATTATTTGCAAGGCTTTTTATTCTTATAATTATGCTAAGGTGGAGACCGTGTTCCACTACGTCACAACTCTATCACACCCTCTATCCCACTATCTCCCTCTTCTGTCTCTGTCTCTGTCTGTCTCTGTCTCTCTCCGTGTCTCTCTCTGTCTCTCTCTGTCTCTCTCTACTTGGTGACCAACCCAATATAACACACAAAATCATCTCTTTCTAAAATAGATCTTAATGAGCTTTATTTTTAATTTTACCTTTATTTGAATATTGTTGTAATACATGGTCTAATTGTTCACAAAATGTCCGAGATGTAATCATTAAACAACACAAGAAAATGGCCAGAGTAATCTTGGGGGCCAATGTAAGAACCCCAACTCAAGAAAATTTAAATAAACTCAAGTGGGTAAGCATTCAAAGTAGGTGGAATTATTTCAAATGTAAAATGATTTATTCTGTTTTTCAAAATCAAACTCCCGTCTATATTTTACAAATGTTTCAAAAAACCCAATCTTTACATAATATTAGAACACGCAGTGCACAAAACGCAGGATTAATTTTACCCAAAATAAAAACCCAGATGGGGAAACAAAGTTTTTCATTTGATGGTGCGGCTTTCTGGAATACTTTACCTAATTTTTAAAAAAATGCACCATCAAATTCTTCATTTACTCTTTTGTTTTGGCGCTATAATAATTTAAATCATTGAACTGGTCTATTGTGTTGTGTTTTTTTTTTCTTTTGTTCGAAAATGTTGTAACTTAATTCACTTTGTTTCGATTTGGATTGTTTGTTTTTCAATATGTTTGTTAATTTTGTATTTATGTTGTAGGGCCTCCACGGAAAACAGTATTGAACTACTGATGGAGCCACCCTACTAAAAAAAAGACTAATAAATAAATAAATAAATAAAACAAACATTGTCCATACCTCTCTGTCTATAGTAATGAACGTTACCTATACTAAAGAAAAATATTAGGTTTGTGATTAAAGCCCCACTGCACTACTTATAGCTACTTGCGCCATCTATATAGCAAACAATGCCTAATCGGTGCCTGTTGGTCCCCCATGATCCTCTTTTTCTTATGTTAATTCAGAGCTGATTTGATGAGATAATCGCCTGTTAGTGACCTTGCAAAGAGGTCTAATCCCCTCTTGCCAAACTAGTGCAGACGGGCTTTAAGCTTTTGTTCATTTTGCACCAACAATCCAATCCTGATATAAAATCGGTTTGACTAAAATTTAAATGAGAGGGGAGAAAATAATTTCAAACTTTTAATCTATAAACTAATTGGTATATCATGATTTCCTTGCAAGCAGCTCACCACTTTGTCTTCAAGAACAAAAATCAATCAAATTTCAATCAAATAACAAAAATACCCATCTTTTCTTGTTTGTTGATGAAAAATATGTATATTTCACTGAGGGGAATGTGTGATAATATAGGGCACGTAAAAGTTCAAAATGTTTTCTTAGTATAAAATTGGACTATAATTGATGAATTTTAGCACTAAAAAATGAAGAGCTGCTCGCATAGGTGAATCACAGAATTAGTAATTTGTGTTTGACAGATCACAAATTTGAAAATTATTCTAAAACTTGTTCATCCTTAATTGAATTTTGCACCAAACTTTCATTGATCTATTTATCTGAACCCCCCCCCCCTACGTTTATAAAAGCAAATTTGATAGCCAGTGTAGATTTTCCCTAATCTGACATCATAAACATTAATTATCTTCAAACATAACATTTCAACCATCTTCTGTTTGGTCAGAGCCCCGTCTTATAAAAAGTTAATATTGATCGTAACTTGTTTGCGATTGATATCAATCGCAACATTGTACATAAGAGATTATGAGACTGCAAACTTGCGATTGATTGGAGGACTTGCGATTGATTTGGATCAAACGCAACTCGAAGATGGGGCCTAGGAAAAAAATTCTGAAAGCTATTATTCTTGAATCATAAGAAATAAATATAAATAAAAATAACATTAAAATCGTACTCAACATTTCAGAATCTCAGAGTTGTGAATATTGGATAATTATGTGGAGGTGTTGTGGTACACTGGATAAGTCTCCGGACTGTGAACCACAAGGTTTGGGGTTCGAATCCCTGTCGCAACACTAATGTCCTTTGGCAAGACATTGATCCGATTTGCCACTCTCCACCCAGGTGAGGTAAATGGATACCAGGAAGGAATCAATTCCTTGAAATGCTCGAACGCTGTAGTTTAAAGTGACTTGGTAACATTGTTGAAGGTTGATAAAAAAAGTGTGTAATTTTTTCTATGAAATGTTACTTATTAAATTCCTTCTACTGTACTTACCATCTAACAGGCAAAAAATCCTGAAAAAATTCTCAAACCACAAAGGTATTTATGGTTTTCTTTGAAGGCGTCACTGTGCAACACCCTCTACTAAGTGATTAACAGTAAATTCTCCCAACCATTTTGGAATTTCCCCAACTGTTTTTCCTTGAAAATAAGACATAAGACAGGCTTTTAAAAATCTTTCAACACTTAAATGTCTGAAATGGTATATAGAGCCAATGTATTGTTTTGTGGCGATGAACATTCACCTAAAATGTAATTAAAATATAATAATATAGGTGGGAGAATTAAGGAATCGATCAGGTCAGTTTTTCCCAATTTGTATCATTATAATGGTCCGTTTTCACTCAAATTTTCAGATTATCTTTAATTGTACATCTAGCTTTGAAGTCACTGCCTTAGCACCATTTTCTTTCATCTGAACAATGTTACCAAGTCCCTTCAGTGAGGATTAGGGGGGGGGGGGAGGACATAGAATGCGGTGTTTGCAGGTGTGGCATAAGGGTTAACACCCCCCTCCCAATATAAATTTAGTATCAGAAACAGTGAAATATATAGACTGAATAAAACAAAATAATAAACGAAAGGTTTAATGTTTGCATTTTGTCCTTAAAAAAATGATGCCAAACGGGTTACAACTGTGGTGAGCGCGAACGGAGTGGACGTCTCCCCTCTATATCTCTCTTTCTCTGTATTCTATCCATCTATATCTCCGTCTCTCTAAATCTTTATCTCTCTCTCTCTATCTCTCACCCTCTCTTTATCTCCCCTCTATCTCTATCTCTCACTTTATCTCTCCCTCTATCTCTCTCCATCTTTCTCTATAACCTCTCTCTTTCTCCCTCTATCTCTTTCTATATATCTCTCTTTCTATCTCTTTATCTATCCCTCTCGTACATCGTTTATAACATTATTCTGCCAAAAGGGGGTTTGACGGCATGGATTATCTTAATTCAGAGAAACACAGAAAAATAGTGTTCTCTTAATCTCTTTGAACACCTGGAAGGATTCAGAAAAGGCTAAAAAACAAACACTCATTCGTGACTTTGATAGTGTTTATGATAGGCAAGTGACGACACTTGGTATATTTCTATACTTCGTTCAAGCATTTGACATGATTGATCACTGATCATATTTTTGTGCAAAAAAATAAAAAATAAATAAATAACAACAACAACATTACACCATATATGCTGTTCCATTCAAATTTATGATTGAACTAGTCAACAGTTATATTATTTACATCCTATGATGAATCATCAAAAATGAACTAATATCACCCTCAAAACAAAACAATGCATTTAAATCATTTTTATATTTTAATAAAGCAGAATATGATACTCAGAAAGACACAAAAGTCCCACACAAGGTAGTCAATGTTACTTATCTTACATGTGATTTCTAGAAATGCAACACACATAGTTCCCTACAAATTTGGCGTTGATATCATCCTCTCTTAGCATGTATAATTACATTTCCTTTTTTGCCTGGAAAATGTGGTTAAAGTTTCATTTTATTCTTCCAAATATTCGTTCTCTGCTTTCTGAGTTTTGAACAGATTTTAACCCCAAATCGTGGGGGGGGGGGGGGGGGGGGGACATTTCACCACCTGAAAATTCGTGGGGGACGTGTCCCCCCGCCCCCCCCCCCCCCCCCCCCCCCCAGGATTGACGCCCATGGTTACCACCAGCGAGGCATGATAAATATCCCTACGAGTGGTATCATGTTTTATTCTGATTGAAACTCATGTACTTTGGTATGTACTTTGGTCAAACAGTAAAATTTTTGAGCGTCAAGTAACGCCTGGCTGGAATGCTCCCCAGGGAGTGGAGATTGTTCACACAGTGTATGCGGGCAAGTATTGAATCCAATGACCGGGGTAATAGTATTATATATATATATGTAAAGCTCTTAGAGACATTTTGTATTAAGCGCTATATAAAAGCGGCATATTATTATTATTTCCAGGCCATCCACTGTTTATGGATTAGGGCCCTGTTTCATAAAACTTGTTATCGATAACAAATGTTAATTTCTATGACAAAATTTGCTCTCAGCCAATCAAATACCACGATGTCAGTAGCTTATAGCAGTTACTGTAACTTGTTATTGATAAGACGTCTCATGAAACAGGAGCCTGGTGCTATTTCACATGCAAGTAGCATTACAATACCAACTACATTGACATTTGCCTTTATAGTGGAATGCACCGGGCGTTAAAATTACGTGGTGCCAAGGGCAAGATAACTAATGGCGACTGCATTTTAACAAAGAAATGTGTATTGACTGTATATAAATATAGTCGAATGACGCAGCAAGGTTCGATTATATATTTATCGACATTTTGAAAATAATGTTATTACCACAGCTACTTGATGCAGGTTGGGGCAGGGAAGGCAGGACATGGGATGAAAATGTGCACAATAACAAAATCGTCATGCAGTGCCATAATTTTATCGGTAACGGATCCATCCTAAAAGAAATCATCATAAACAATCATGATATTATTTCTAGAACTCGAAGTTGTTCCAGAATAATCGTTTTCTAGGGTCGCGTGTAATTACTACAGTCAAACCTGTCTTTTGAGGCTTCCAAGAGAAAAAGACGGTCATTATAGACAGGTGGTCTTTCTAGACAGATCCTACAAAACATACACGTATTTATCTCTCTCTCTCCCCCTCCCAAAAGGGACACGCAGACGTGAAATTGGACGCAGATTTTCTTCTTCTTCACGTCTTGGACGTAAAAAGACAATAAAACCCTTGCATAGGTATACGTCAATTTTGTGGATTTTCACGTCTTCGACGTGAAAATCCACAAATTTGTTGCATAGGTATACGTCAAATATATACGTCTGCGTCGGCCCAAAAGGGACACGCAGACGCGAATATTGGACGCGAATTTGTTTTCAGTAAGCTGAGCACCATGAAGATAAGCGTACATGGGTTTGTCTGCCCCTAGTTACTGATAAAGGGATTACCAGCTGGTATCGAATACTCTGTCCAGATTCACAGTCTTTTAATTACAGACCCTACACCAACTCATTCAGTGTAGTTTGCAGGCACAAACCCTGGTCAGTCGTAAAAGAGAGTCTGCACTATAAGACTACCATAGGCCATGTACTATAGCTGCTCCTGACACAACCAGTAGGTAGCTGGGCTAGGCTTCTCTCAAGGCACAATTTTTTTTTTTTTTTTGGGGGGGGGGGGGGTAAAGTGTCAAATTAGGGTCTGTGCTTGCAGACTATATTCAGTGTCTCTAAAGTCTCACTTGTTATTGTTTTCAGCAAGAATGCACTTGGCAATGGAATGCTACAGGTTGCAACGTACATGTTATTCATTCACTTGTTTGAGGACAATCAGATGACTAATAGAGGAAGTTATGAAACAATAACATTACAAAATTGGTACCATATGTGGACTTCATTTGTTTCATTAATTTAGTTACCAACAGCAAATAAATACGGTAGGCCTACAATGATTTTTTTTTTAAAAACCATTTTCATGACGAAATCGTATAGAGAGAGATAAAAATAAAAAAGAAGAAGAGGGAAATAGAGGAGTGAAAGAAAGGGGAAAAAGAAGGTGAAGAGAGAAGGATATGTTAATAGAGAGCAGTAGAGTATGTACGTGGCTCCTAAACATCATGTCTACAATTTCAATTCAGACAAAATATATAGACAACAAAATCACAAAGAAATACAAATGCATTGAATATAGCTCAAATTGTTGATTTTCTTCTTCTCTCATTACCAATCAATTAATTATTTTTGTGCTTCTTGTTGCCATTTGCCCCCCTCCTATCACACCCTTTTATTTTCTCTATATTTCTTTCCATCTCTCCCTCTCTCTCCTCTGTCTCCTAATGTCCCACCACTCTCTCTCTCCCCTTCTCTCGATCTTTTCCTTTCTCCCTCCTAATCTGTCTCTCCACTCTCTCCTTCTCTCTCTCTCTCTCTCTCTCTCTCTCTCTCTCTATCGAATTTCGAATACACATAGTACAGAGAGAATGGGAAGGGAGGAAGGACAGGATAGATAGAGAGAGATGGAAATAAATAGAGAGAAAATAAAAGGGTGTGATAGGAGGGGGGGGGGCAAATGGCAACAAGATGCACAAAAAGAAGTAATTGCATGGTACAGGCAAAATATGTTTACATAATGTATCTAGGCCTCCTATAGTATATCAGGGCTTGTAAGTATATCCCTGAGTATATATCAATTTTAGTCCATAAAAAAGAATGAAGTGGTGTACAATAATGTCGAGATAAAGCTGTCTAAAACATAGCTGAACAAACCCATATACACTTATCTTCCTGGTGCTCAGCTTACTGGAAAAAAATTCGCGTCCAATATTCGCGTCTGCGTGTCCCTTTTGGGCCGACGCAGACGTATATAATTATTTGATGTATACCTATGCAACAAATTTGTGGATTTTCACGTCGAAGACGTGAAAATCCACAAAATTGACGTATACCTATGCAAGGGTTTTATTGTCTTTTTACGTCCAAGACGTGAAGAAGAAGAAAATCTGCGTCCAATTTCACGTCTGCGTCCCTTTTGGGAGACGCAGACATGAATATCGGACGCAGATTTTCATGTCTGCGTGTCCCTTCAGGGCCATTGAGTACAGAAAAACGAAAAAAAATACCAAGCAAAGGTATACGTCAAATTTGTGGATTTTCACGTCTTTGACGTGAACATCCACAAATTTGTTGCATAGGTATACGTCAAATTTGTGGATTTTCACGTCTTTGACGTAAAAATCCACAAATTTGTTGCATCGGTATACGTCAAATTTGTGGATTTTCACGTCTTTGACGTGAAAATCCACAAATTTGTTGCATAGGTATACGTCAAATTTTGCGTTTGCGTGTCCCTTAGGAGCCACCATAGCAAAGGCTTACGACTGTTTTGCAAACGCTAACGACTGTTTTGCAAACGCCTGCAACTGTTTGCGGAAAAATAAATTCGCAAAGAAATTTTGAACATGTTCAAAATTTCTTTGCGACAAGAAAAACTGTTTACAACAAAGAAAACTGTTTGCGATCTTGCAACCTTTTACAACATTTCACAAACTCTGGCGAAACCCCAAATTCGCTACGTTCGCAAGCATTCGCCGCTCAGTGAGATAGGCCCTTTTGCGATTGCCGTGATACTCTATAAACACATCCAAGGGCATGTACGTATCGATCATCTTCTACCATCAATTTCTCTTGAGCAGTTTATGTAAATGATACTGATCGAGATAATGGCTCCAGTCAAACATTAATATTTACACTACTCAAACAATGAAGGTCTACTTGTTTTCCTCTTTTAACACGAGTCGACGTTCACGTTTTAACTGCATTATCTCGTCACATTATTGTATTTACACGAAGCGCATGCGCACCATCTCGTTATACTGCACGGATTCACCGATGCAGTAGAGGAGAATAATCATAACAAGATTGGACAGAACTTCGTCCAGACAGCGAACTTTGACGATTGCGAATCTCCACCACTTCCCTCGTGAAAATCTAGCAAGATCTACCGTTTTATGTTCGCTAATCTTGCTTACTTTTGGAAATCAGACCGAAGAACAAGTTAAAAAGGAAAATGAAATAAATCAATGAACATCGGCGATATAGGATGATGAATTATACTACAGCTTCGCCGGGATCGGGGGAAGACGAGTACGTTCCAAGGTAAGATGAGATAACATTTGATTGATTTATAATTTCTCATATAACATCATCATGATCGCAAAGACTTTCGAGAAACAACTTAAAGGGGATTTTCCAATACCCTATTGTATTGCCTATGGAGATCTTAGTTTATACCGATTATCTAATTTGTCATCGTCATGTTCGCATATTTTGTTAGATATTGAAAAGGTTTTCTTTTTCTTCGTCTCCGTCTACTTCTTGTTCTTGTTTCTTTTTCCTTCTACTTCTTGTGATACAAACATTGTAAAATGTCTTAGTGCATGACAGTACCTATACCAACAATAGTAAAAGATCCCAATCGCGAAGGTTTTGCTCGATTTCCAGCTTGTGACATAAATTGGTGGAGCACCAGGGCATTATAAGCCTAAGCTTGAAACGTTGTCATAAACCTATATCCCATTCAATTCAATATTGTCCTGTTTAGTTATAATGTCTTGCGGCCCATGGGATCGCTGATCTCCGAAATAGCGGAGGAAGAACAACAACAAGAAGAAGATACGGAACAAACATATACTAAACATTCAGAATACTAAATATTAATACTAAATACTAATGACATAGCTAAACATGTGTAACGATCAAAAGATTTAAAACAAAACATTTGAAAAGGAGAATACAAGTATAGGAATAGAGTATAGCCCTTATCATACCCTCATTTTCCCTAGTGCATCATATGCTTTTTCTTTTCACATGTTTAGATGACTGTTGAATAATCTGGCCAGTGTTTTTACATGTCATCGTGTATATGATTCACATCGGCGTGCCTTTGTCTGTCGGGCTTTAACCTGGAATTTCGTGCACCATAATAACCCTCTAGTTTTTAGGGGTGCAAGAACTGACGCCCAAAAACAATGAAAAACAGCGATTCTATGTAAATGACCTTCCTTTGTCCGTCCTAGGTGTACTTTGTGTTTTTTCCAGTTGAATTGTTTTGGTGCCTTGGTTACAGCTTTGCGTTGGTTAGATTCTATGGGTCGTTGACACGCCCACCAATAATATAATAGTACACAATCACCGTATAAATATATGCCTATGTATACAAATATATACTCTTCTTGTATGTGTGTAGATTTTGGGGATGTACACGTCAATTTTATATGGATATTGTTGATTGTATGAATGGTATAGTTTAAATAGGCCTATGTCTTGTGGATGTATTTTGTATACAAATTATTTTTGTAATTCCCAACAGAATTAATCTTTATGCCCTGTAGCGTTTTCGAAATTGAAGTGTCCACAATATGTATACGAAAGGCCGTAGACTTGTATACAAAAGCTAAATATTGTACTCTCTTCCTCGCACTCCACCTCCCTATCTATCATTCCCACTCCCTTCTCTTTCCGTTCTGTCCAATTTCTCTACAAACGTTTTCTAAATAACCTTTCTGACATTTAAGAAGAGGACCGACTAAATACACACAAAAAAGTCCACGCTCGGAGACTTTAATATGGACAGGCACAAATTTGATTATAACCTTTGGGAAAATATCAAGAATTTAATTATTCTATTTTTTCTAGTATGCAAAAAAGGTCATAAGAATAGTTGACAAATGTAACTTTAGGGATGACTGAATAAATCAATTTTGACCATCTCGTACAGGCTTTTTTTTTGTTGCCTCGAGAATATAGGCCTATAATAAAGACCTTTTTCGGAATAGCGTCAATTCATGCAAACCGCAAGATGCCCAAATATATATTACCTTGTCCTTGGGTATTTTGATGAAGAAATAACATTTCACAGATAGCAAAGTGTATTTTTTCCTCGCTAACTTGCTCGACTGCAAAATTTAGAAACGGGTAAGTTTCAGGCAGCGGCGTTCATGACTATCCCCATGATGATAAGACTATACATGGACACCTCGCTGCCCGAATATAACCTTATTTATTCATTAGTACATGTATATCGAAATGAAATTTATACCACACGAGTGTTTTTTCGCCTCGTTCACTTCACTCCTCGCAAAATTTGTTTATTCATTTTATTGTATTTATTTGAACATATTTCATCAGGATAACAAGATCCGAAAGGACTGGTTTACATCCTGGTCCTGAATATTAAAAGCTTACATTAAAACATCAAAATAAATAATTAATGCATATATAACAAGAATTGTTAAAATACTCATTAAGTCATGTTATAAATATTTAGCGACCACAATTTTGATTAGAAACCACATAAAAATTATATGATATTTAATTAAATATATAAAACACAATAATGGAATCAACTAATCAACTAATCTATTTAAAATCAAATTATGTCACAACTAAATAACCATCTCATGAAGTACCAAACTAAACTTAAAGCAGAAAGAGCAGAATCAATGATGATAATATTCATAATTTGGAGAAATAGGTTTTTTTATACATGTTTTTTAAAATAGTCGATGGATTGTGCATTTTGTAGATTAGAGGGTAAGTTATTCCATACTTTGCCGCCTGCGTAACGTAGACTATTCTTGAACATTTAAATATTAGACTTGAGAAGGACAACACTCATTTAGTTAGCCAATCTCGTATTCATTGGGTGCCGATCAAATACCATGTCAATATCATTGCACAAACGTAATGGAGCGTAACCATGGATACAAAATATACATGCACAAAAATAGTTCCGTCTTTCTTCTGAAACCTGCCATTTCAATCTTTTAACAATATCAAGACCACTTTCATTAAAATCAAAATTCCTTTTAAGTATTCTTGCTGCTCTTTTTGTAATCTAAGGATAACGTGCTTGTGATATACAGAAACAACTCCCCCATATCGAACATGCGCAATCTAATATAGGTTGGATTGTACATGTATACATTTTATTCAACACATTTGTATCGGTGAAATTACTTTTTTTTTTTTAAAGAAAATATTTTATAAGGTACCGATTTACTAAGTTTCTTTACATGAATATTCCAGGTTAATATTTTGTTCATGTTTGCTTTTATTACCATCCAAAGAAATGTTTAAATCCTGAATAGTTTGTGAGTTGCGTTTCAATTACATACTGTACGTTTTTTCAGTATTAACTTTTAGTTTATTTCTTTTATACCACTTAATATTTTCTTCTAGATGAGCCTGCAGCTTATCCCTAATAACTTCGATATTTTTATCAGAAATATATATAACAACGTCATCAGCATATATATTGCATGAACATGATCTTAAACATTCACTTATCATTAATAAAAACAAGAAAAAGGAGAGGACCCAGTGCACTGCCATGGGTATTCCAATAGACAGACAGACTAAAATAAGACAATTTCTCACGTCAATAAACAGTTCTTTTTGTACTACTACTAGACATGTAGCTAGTAAACCATATCAACACATTATTCTGAACACCATATCATTCCAATTTTTGCAGTAATAACTTATATATTATCGGTAAGTCAGGATGATTCCTGGCAACGAGATTACCGAATATATATTTAACCTTTATCTAGTGTATACAATTAATATTTGTGCTGTAATAAAAGTGCAATTGTTTTCGCTCGCTCGCAATGAGATCCGGGCAATATATTTTCGGGCAAGAGGCCCTCATGGCCCTGACGCGAAAATCTGCCCGTGCGTCTATGTATACCAGGGATGGAGACAAACATTCTTTGATGAATTTCCGATTGGAATGACGCGTAACTTTAACTTCTAAAAGGGTGCCGTGACTAATTAAAAAAAAAAGAAGAGATGAAATACGCCGATCCAGTAGATTGAAAACTTGTACTCCTCTAATAATTTATTTCTGTGGAATCCACAAACTATGAGCACTGCTTATAAGTAGACCGCCCCATGCATTTCCTCATAAATTAAGAATTTCTTGTAATCATTTTATTATGTGTATAGTGTATTTGTATAATTACCAAGAAAAATTATGTACATACATTTTTGGTTATACATTCTGTAATAATTTATGGAATACCTTTGTTTATCTTTCTGTTGGAAATGAAATATATATAAATTGAATTGAATTAATGACCGAGCCCACGCTCCACCACTGTATGGCGGTTTCCTGACATCCCCTCAGAGAGGGTGTGTTAGCCTTGGTACTATTGTTCTGTACATGCAGTGCGATCGCGGGTTTGTACAATAATATGTTTTAATAAAGGAATCACGGTAAAAGGAATGGCGTTCCAGCCTTTTGTCCATAGTCGATGAATTAAATCAGAAAAACCCTCAATACGTTTAATTTGAAGTTCGATGCGACAGGCATGACATACTGGCACTTATACAATCCTTTTATTTTCACTTCAAAATACCATGTAATATCATTTTTTTTTTAATTCTTTGAAGTACCGATACGGTCAAACCCTAGGAATCTATCTGGTTCTGAATGCGTTTACGCCATGTTATTGACGTTGGTTTGCATAAATTTAGGAACTGTTAGTATTGTGTCACGATAATGATAATTCATTTGAAATCTTGGTCAGCTGCTATAACATTTGCTATTAAATCAGTTGGAATTCATTTCACACCTGTATAAAGTTGTCTTTTAATGTAAAATAAGTTACAGTAATGATTTGCACACATCCATGAGGATTCAAATAACTTGCTAATATGTGTACAGCTTATGTGATACAGTTATATCACTGTTTTATGAAATTATGTTTTTTTCATCCGATTTTGATGACATTTTCACTGTTTGTTTAATTTATTCAACTCAATTTGCAAATAATCAAGATTTGTCCTTTAGCCCCACTGCACTACGTATAGCTACTAATTGCGCCATCTATATAGCAAACAATACCTAATCGGTGCCTGTTGGTCCCCATGCTCCTCTTTTTCTTATGTCAATTATTGAGAGCTGATTTGATGAGATAACCACCTGTCAGTTACCATGCACGGAGGTCTAACCCCCTTGGCCAAACTAGTGCAGATGGGCTTTAAGTTATCTTCATCAAGGAGTATTATTTTTACAATATTTTGAGCTATTGTGCAGTGCAACCTAACTATCAGTCTACCCTATAATTATGTGTAGGTGTCGTGGTATAGTGGTTAATTCCATTGACTCTAAATCCAAGGGCTACGGGTTCGAACCCCAGCTAGGCAACAACGTAATTTGGCAAGACATTAATCCATATTTTCCCCTCTCCACCCAGGCGTCAATGACTATCTGGTGATTGCCGAGCTGATAATAATTGCAGGGACCACATGAAGAACATCATGGATGATGATGAGGTTTCCTTGGAAAAACAGAATTATCATGATTATGTTGTAATAAATTTCGCAAACGATTTGCTATTCTTTTCTTCCTTTTTCAGCCTTTCAGAATGGCAGGAATGCTGCAATGCCACCAGGCACGACATGAATTTTCAGTGCGAGACAACGCTGACAGCCTTCTCGTCATGTCACAAGCTACTCGACAACCTTGCCATCGAGGTGCTCGTCTGGATCGTTGGACTGGCGTCCTTCCTCGGCAACGCGTGCGTCCTGCTTCTACGATCTCGGACCTTCTGTTCGAAGACATCACGCATAGCTCGCATCAACGCCCTCATGATCCTTAGCTTAGCGGCTGCGGATATCCTCAATGGTATCTATCTCCTCATCATCGGTAGTGTTGGCGCGAAATTCGGATATGATTACTACTTCTTTGCCGATAAATGGCTTGGAAGTCCACTATGTCAGGTAGCTGGCTATATGGCCACGGTGTCGGGCCAGATGTCGGTGTTCATGTTGACGCTGATCAGCATCGAACGCATGCTTGCCATCGTTTTCCCGTTCCGATTAGAATTCCACATGGGCACCAGGACAACCGGAATTGCCATCATGTTCATTTGGTTAGTCTCAATCATCATCTGCTCCATCCCGTTTATGTTCCCTTCGAGCTTCACTGGTTTCTACGGCAACTCGGACGTCTGCATAGGACTTCCGGTGGGGCTGTACATCTACGCTGTTCCAGGAGGCGGTGAGTCGGGCGAGTTGGAGATTGAAGGGTCGTCGTGGTACTTCGGAATCGCTATCTACGTCGGGATCAACGTCCTCTGCTTGTCCATCATCCTCGTCTGCTACATCGTCATTTTCTACGTGGTGAAGCGTTCTGGTCGACGAGCCAACCGCACCAAGGACAGTATACAGGAAATCCAAATGGCGGGAAGGATGGCGGTGATCGTCTGTACCGACTTCGCAGCCTGGTTTCCTATCGTAGTCATGTTCATCATCGTTCTCGTACACGCGTGGAGCATGCCTGCCACTCTGTATGCTTTCATCGTGGCCCTGCTACTCCCAATCAACTCGGCATTAAATCCCTATATCTATACCATCACACAAGTTATGTCAAAGAGAAGAGAACGATTAGGAAAGAGTACAACCATTTCTGGAATTAGTGGGGTATCGTTAGAGAAACTGACTTAACTTCTTTTGTTAAAAAATAAATCGTGCTCTTAGACATCAAAATGAGGCTAACTTAATTGCGTATTTGTTCTGGACATTCTTTTTAACAGTAGTGACAAGAAAAAAATTTGAAAAATCCTTAAAAAAGGATTGCTTAAACCATCCATCATTATTATACAGCTACACAATATTAT
This sequence comes from Strongylocentrotus droebachiensis, assembly GCA_035222895.1. Classification (NCBI taxonomy): domain Eukaryota; kingdom Metazoa; phylum Echinodermata; class Echinoidea; order Camarodonta; family Strongylocentrotidae; genus Strongylocentrotus; species Strongylocentrotus droebachiensis. The sequence goes on from JAVYIG010004798.1 coordinate 65,679, forward strand.
ATTGGTAAAACATGTACAGAGCACATTCGTACTTTATGTTTTTGTTTGTTACTGTACTATCATAGTAAGTTAAGTTATAGTATCATTCGAACCTTTAAATGTTTCGATATGTTTTCATTTAGATTGTAATAATTTTTAAAACGTGTACTTTGAATTTTCTTGCCATCAAATGTATTATCGAGAGATTACAAAGACTTTGTCTTAGTGTATTATAGGGATGAAGGTTTACTGCAAATATATGTATCAAGTTAATACTATTTTAAAGTAATATGAGTATCAAGTTAATATGTGCATCAAGTTAATATGTGTATCAGGTTAATATGTGTATCAATTTAATATAATTATGTAACAATCTCTCTCGGGTGTTCTGACAAATGCATGTCCACACGTACACCAGAGCCTTCTATAATTAGTCCTTCTTCATACCTATCTATCTTTAGCCTTCTTCTTCATAATGCATGTCATTATTATCTGCCATCTATCAAGTCTGACATCACTTCTATTCTTGGTCCACCTCTTCCTCGTTTACCATCCATCTTCTATTCCAAGATACCCCTGAGCATGTTCTTCCCCCGTAAGACGTATAAGATGTGTCCTATCCATTTTTTCTTCCGTCTCTAGATTGTTTCTCTCAAGCTTCTTTGTTCATGGTTCATACCCTCTCTATAGCACTTCTTCATTGGTGACCATGTCCTTCCAAGCAATTCCTTCCATTTTCTCCTCAGCCACATTTCCAAACTGTCAATCAACCTTTCCTCAGCTCTCCCGATTGTCCAAGTTTCAGAGCCATTCAATAGGGACTTTTAGATTTGCACGTCGACATAGTGGACTGCTACGTGTGACGTCCTTTTAGATTTGCGTGTCGACATAGTGGACTGCTACGTGTGGCGTCCTTTTAAGGAACTGTGAAGTCCTTTTAAGTCCTTTTAAGGTACTGCTAGTGCCTTACAAGGACGTCACACGTAGCAGTCCACTATGTTGACGTGCAAATCTAAAAGTCCTTAATCAATGCTGCACTCCAAACCGGACATTTTACAAGTCTCTTCCTAAGATTTAGATTGAGCCTTTTTGCTGTCAGCACCCTAATGTGTATAGAGAATGCTTTCTTAGCTAGTGCTGTGCGAGTTTTTATTTCTCTGGTGTTCCATCTATCACTAGAGATGTTATAATATACTCACAATAATACCATTATGTTTGTTTTCTTCATTTCAGAAGGCAATATACGCCAGTGTGTATAATTTATGGTATAGTCAGATTTGTATAGTAATAAGAGCAATGTCCCTAGAAGCCAGGAGTACTGGAGTAGGTCTACTACTCCTAAGAATGCTATATACACGTTCTGTATATAGGGATGCTGTTTAAGCGAATTTCAAGTCGAAAAGGCAAACATGACAAAGACACCCCCTAAAAAACAAAGTAAATATAAGAACCTTAATTTGGTTTTCTTGCTTGTCACATAAAGTCGTTCACAGGTGCCTGGTAAGAACGAGTTAATATTTTGAAATTCGCTCATACTTGTTATGGTATTAACTTGTCTATGTTTTCAGAGAATATTAAAACTGATAGGTTTAATGGATTGTATTCATGATTTATGTTAATATTACTGTATTTAGGTTCTTTCATTACCCCATCCTAAGAGAAAATAATTCATTATTTATTATATTCATTATGAAAAGACAAAACATTTTAATCTTTTATACCTCTAACTTTGTTACTCACTAGGCAGGATTATTATTTAAAAATCTGATCTTATTAAACTATTAATGTACATTGCATTTTACTATTTAACTGGATTCAAGAGTGATTTGTCAATATTAATTTATCATGAACGCAAAATACAACTGTGTAAATATGATGACAATCATGGACGCACGCATAGCCGAATCTGTCAGTTGTTATAGATTGATTTGTCGATAAAAGTACTCTCGGTTGAAATTAGTCTGTTCGTATTGATTCATATTATGGAATACAACACATCTGTACAAATATAATGACATTTGTCAAATAGGGGAGGCTCCTCTATTAATTGCTCGTACGGAAATGTATTTGCAAGGGGGCTGACGCTGGATATCAACTTTCCAGTTTCTATTTTTTTTAAAAGACACCTTGCTTCGTAATATCAATATTTAAAAAAGTGATAAAAATTGCATAATCGGGCAAATTCATTACAAGTCACCCAGTATGTCTATGCCTCCATTGATTTTGTTCAGAAGAAGAAAGTTTCATTTTTATTTAAAAACATGCTGTCGAAATAAATTATGATTATATAACGAAATTGAAAACGTTTCGTGAAATAGGAAAAATAGTTTTAAGAACATCAAGGTGTCTTATAAAAGTTTGTTAGAACAAAATAATCCTGGATAACCCCGAGGAAATCTTCCTCAGGAAAACTACCACAGGGCCCAGAAACACAAATGTTTGCATTCAAGTGCATTGGCAATTTTTACTGGTTGATGGTCAGCCTTTTGAACAATATGTGCATGCAACGATGGTCTTGATTGGCCATTGTCATTTTAGTTACAATTGATTGCAAACCTTTGTGTTACGGGGCCCAGGACTTCACAAAGAATATTACCCGGTGCGTTAACCCCCAAAATTAATTTGCCCCTGCACTGCATTATGTAGGGTCTAGTTGTCAATAACCAAATGTCATACAAGGGGAAGTAGGATAGAGGAGTGAGAGCTGAGACAGAGAGAGCAGGGAGAGAAGAATGGAGCATGGAGGGAGTGGAAGGAAGGAGAGATAACAAGAGAAAGACAGACACAAAAGAAAGAGGGAGAGAGAAGGTTTTTGTGTATCGGCGTGCGTGTATTTGTGTGTGCGGGTGGGTATGTTTGTGAGAGGTAGGGGGAGCGGGGAAGAGCAGGACTTTTTTCCTACCAGTAAAATAACCTCCATATTAGTTAAATATTTTGTAATCTATAGAGTGAATAACATGTACAATTGTCTTATACTTTATATTTATGTCCCTTAAAGGGATCGTTTAACAATGTTAAATCTGAGATACACGGCCCTACGTGTTATCAGTGTCTGTGATATGGTGTAATATTGAAGCCCTAAAAAAATTGCGCTTCAAAATGATCAAGAAGTGCCTCAAAAAAGTAAAAATCTTTGAGTGACCGGTTTTACCATACTCGTTTTCCCCAATAGACTGTAGTGTTATGAAAACCGTCAGGCGAACGGTTTTCAAAATTTGTGATTCCAATCATAAATATCTTGATAATCAGACAGGCGATCGGCTTGTAAAAGTCATGGGGTTCCTGACTGACCTAAAGGTTTATAATTATCATTGCATCATGAGCTAAATCCAGAATTTTGTTTCAGAATTTGAGACAAAGTTACCGGATCCCTTTAAGTTTACTTTGTTGCTCAGTTATAATATACTGTATGAATGTATGAATGGACTGACGCAACATGAAAAACAACGATACCGATAGAGTATTTTCTAAAATATAAGACAAGAATAATATAATCTTTAATTGTTAAAGCCTCTATCAGGGATTAGCATGCAAGGTCTCACAAACTTATCTCAAAATATATCTATAGCAACAAGATAATTGTGTTGATGAAGGTATGTACACAATTTCAGATCAGAAGACTTAGTGGTTTTGTCTCTATAAGTGGGAATTGAAGCCCTCATTTTGTACACAACAAAGGAGGTGAATAAACTCTGCCAGTTGCAAATTTTAAGATTTGAAAAGAAAAATGACTCTATTTTTGCTAATAATAAAATTTTAGATTTTGAGATTTTAACCGTGCAAATCCCTGCAACACCCTTTAAAACACAAATATTAACACTGACTATAATTTGTATTATTATTATGTATTACATCATATAATCACTCGAATCGAAAGCATCATTCCCAAAGTTTTCCATGAGCGTTTGAACGGAATTTTATCCTGGCCCACGTGGTTACAACATATCCGACTTTTAATGACATCCTACACTTTAAATCCGGCCCCAAAACACGTGTTTTATGATCCTATTACCAGTGTTTTTTATCTTTAATTATTTCCTTCTTTCGAAGACAATTTATTTTTATTTTTATAGGTATAACAAAAGAAATATTCCGCCCACACTGTCTCTGCGTCTCTGCGTGTCACTGAACTTAACCATGACTTGTGATCACTTCAGACAAAAGTAACTTAACAGATGCGACTCGAATTACTCCGCAGTTTCAGGGGCGGATCCAGAATGATTAGAAATGAGGAGGTGGGAAGGGAGGGGGGGGGGGGGGGGGGGTGATGATTTTGTTTTTGTATTTGCAGTATGAATGCTATAATTTGCGTTTAAATAGGGGGAAATGGGCTGGTTGTATTGCCCTCCAAGGCATCGTTTAACAATGTTAAATCTGAGATGCATGCCCCTACGTGTTATCAGTGTCTGTGATATGGTGTAATATTGAAGCCCTAGGAAATTGCGCTTCAAAATGATCATGAAGTGCGTCAAAAAGTAAAAATCGTTGAGTGGCCGGTTTTACTATACTCATTTCCCCCAATAGACTGTAGTGTTATCAAAACCGTTAGGAAAACGATTTTAAATTTTTTGATTTCCAATCATAAATATTTGATAATCAGACAGGCGATCGGCTTATACAATTCATGGGTTCCTGACTGACCTAAAGGTTTATAATTATCATTGCAGCGTGAGCTAAATCCAAGATTTCGTTTCAGAATCTGAGACAAAGTTACCCGATCCCTTTAAAGGGACTTGATAACATTGTTTAGATGACAGAAAGTGGTGCTAAGGTAAGTGACTTCAATGGATGTACAACTAACAGTAAATTCTCCCAACCATTTTTGAATTTTCCCAACCGTTTTTCCATGAAAATAAGACATAAGACAGGCTTTTAAAAATCTTACAACACTTAAATGTCTGGAATGATATATAAAGCTAATGCATTGCTTTGTGAAGATTTAAATTCACCTTTAATGTAATAAAATTGTAATACTATGGTTGAGAGAATTAAGGAATCGATCAGATCAGTTTTCCCAATTGTTATCATTAATTCAATTTCAATTCAATTCAAATTCGGTTTATAAATATCAAGATATACGATGTACAATGCAGTAGTCCAGGGACCAATAATGCAATGTTTACATAAAATGTGCATAAAAACAGGAAAGATCATATAAATGTACCAAAAAAATGATAAAAGATAAAGTTAACATTATTGTTCATACCTAAAGTTATATACATATATAAATAAATGATAATAGATGGATGAAAAACCTATAACAGTAATTTGAAATGTTGAACCAATTATTGCAAGTATACATAATCTTTAAATAAAAAAATTATTAAAAAAAATATGTTTATATAGCCTATATAGAGAGAGGGAATTATTTTATTGCAATTGTTAAAATGAGATCCATAGACTGAAAAAGTATACATGCAGGTGTGTCTGTTGTGTGACAGGTAAGGTCAAATTATATTGAATGGAATTATTACATTAAAAATAAACCATTTAAGCATTCCATATAAAGTGATGTATAATGCCTATGAGCATACACAAATTCGTATGATTGTTGAGTTTCCACATTACATTTTAAATTGAAATTGAGTTACAATTATGTTATTGCAGCAGAATTATACATGGTGGTTTAGGAAAAACTTTATAAAAGAAAAATGAAGAGCACTCAATAATATGTGCACAAAAATTTGATTTTGGGATCGATCTTGATTTCAATTAAACAAAGTAACAAAACAATAACTCTAATATTATTAAAAAGAAGAAGAAAAACAAATAGGATACATTACTATAGATGATCTACAACTGAGCATTCTGCAACTTTAAGAGAGCTCCATATTAGCGACATTAGTGCGGCATGCAGATAAAAAAAATAATCATATTTTAACAAAAATAATCACGGAAATTTCTAGTTCTACCTAGCTCAAACCAACTTTGAGCTAGGTAGAACTAGAAATTTCCGTGATACAGCATCCGGCATCCAGGGAGGAATCCAGGATTTCTTCAAGTTTAACAGTTTCCGAAGAACATCCGACGAGCAAAGAAACAAAAGGCGGAGGGTTATCAGATTTTGAGAGCTAATTTACTTTTTCAATATATCTGACGGAATGAGAAGTTTGAAAGGGGCACTTTTTAGGGTTGTGTTCTAAATGTAGGCTAAATGATTTTGAAAGGAGGGGGCCCGGGTCGCCTGTTTCCCTTTACATCCACCAATGCAACACCTGACATTTATCATGCGGTCTAGGGGCACCCATATAGGGATTCGAAAGTGACCGCTCGTGACCGGTAAATTTGTTTCTTCAAATAAAGCTGTCTAAATAATTCCCACCTGATAATTTCACTTTGATATGAGAATCAAATCGAAAGATAAATAAAATGCGACGAACGTTTCAACTCTCAAACATGTGTCATACGAGATGATGTGAAGTCCACGTGAATGAAATGAAAGGAATCTATACAAAGTCACGCGAGTCTATAAGGTCATGTTATTAATGAAAGAGATAACTTTATTTCCTTGCCAAAGGCCCGAATATAAATAATAATTGATAGTCTCTTTCAGCAGAAAAGGGTTATTGAATGTTGCATTGCACAGGGAGGTGGGGGGGGGGGGCGTTTATTTGACGTCGTACACAAACCCAAGGCCCAAACCAAAATTGGGATTCTCTCAACAAGAGCTTTAACATGCCCTCGATTGCTAACATTTTCCTACAGGTTCTAAAATACATTTAATATAAAGAAATGGAAAATACAAATTATCTAACCAAAAGGAAAGAGAAAATTAACAAAATTGAAATACTTTTTCCTCATATACTTTTTATACACATTTCATTGTCTGGAAAAAAGACATAGAAACTACGAAGAAGGATTTCAGTGATTGTAATGATGGTCAAAAGATGAAGCATCAAGCTTCAATTAAATAAACAGAAGAAAGGTTTGCATTTCGACTAGAAACAAAATATAAAGCATATCCGGACTTTTTTACACGCAACTTTTTTTCACATGATGGTTCACGGGAATATCTTTTGTTATACTTATACCGTCTAGATGCTGCTAATTCATTGATTTCGAAATCGAAACAAAAAGACTTTCTTTCTCTTCAATTACTCTATCAGGCGGAAATAAATGACAATGATAAAGCGTTTTTGTATTAATCTGAAAGTATTGTTGAATCAGCACCTCTAAATTGAATGTTTATATTCATCTCTATCAGGGAGGATTTCCCTTTACTTGAGTACAGATGTAATTAATTTCCAGGCTAGTTATTGAAAGTGGTAAAGACTCAACTGTTGTTTCTGTCCACCAATATAACTTCAATATTTCGTTACCGCATGCAGTGCAATGTATTGTTACGCATGCGTAGATAATTACGGTGATTATAAGTCTACGGATTATTCTTTCGAAATAACATGTGGAAAAGGTTTCAAAGTTCAACTAAAAAGAAACTGCATCGTGATCGAAGCATATAAAAGAACGATCCATTTTAAAATAGACACTATAACTTATAAATGAGTCCTTCTCATTTTTGTAGATGCTTGACCCCGGGTGCTTGACATCTAAAAAGGTATTCTGATTTGGCGATTGTAGCACACGCAACAACACATTTAATCCGAGATCATCTTCAGAAAACAAGAGGAGCAGTACACATTCAGCAATAATCAGTGAGATTTTAAGCTACAATTTCCATCTGCGCATCACTTGAATTTGATTTTCGTACAACATTATCTGCCTACCATACGATGTCGGGCGCAGAGGTTTGTAGCGGTGATCGATCTGAATCGAGTCGACTTTTCGTTCGGTGCCAAAAGAAATGTCCGAAGATCCTGACTGATTTTGGATGTTCACTCGAGAGCTCTGGAGGACATAATGGTGACCATACAGTGGTGGAGGTAGATTGGTCTGGACTAGCTTGGAAGGCTGGATGCAGGTAAGATATGTTATCGGTCTGCATGTAATAATATCATAATAATCACAATTTAATGTGGTTGTATTAAAACCCCTCTGCATTAATTTGGCATGGAGGGATTAGAACTCCAGGCGAGATCACTGGCAGGAGGTTGTGTCATCAAATCAGCTCTCAATTAACATAAGAAAAAGGGCATCATGGGGGATCAACGAATACCGCTTGCGCTTAGGCATTGTTGGCTGTATAGAGGACGCAAGTAGCTATTAAGGCAGGGCAGCCACATGAATTATTAGGGACTTTTAGATTTGCGCGTCGACAGCTTTGACTGCAACGAGTGACGTCATTTTAAGGCACTGCGCATGCGTCACGTCGTCTCAGTCGGCGATCGAGAATGCGTCAACCTTGAATTTCCTAAATCTCGTACGGTACTAGTATGCCGCGTGCGCATAAAATATACAGTTCCTCAGGTAGACAAAGGAACATATCCCTTCCCTGCTATTATTGTTGAGGGTAGAATGAGGAACTGTATATTTTGTCCTCTTTCTCTGTCCGCCATGTGCATAGTGTTACTTCCTGCATGCATGTACTATATCGTATATCTAAAAGGTTTCTAATTGTAGTCAACATGGGCAGTTGAGTACATTGTCACGCATGATCAGTCGGCGTTCGTCGTGTTCTCGTCCACTCAATCTAAAAGTCCCTATTGATAAACTAGGCTATACGACTCTTCCTGGGGAGCATTCTAGCTAGTCGCCATTTTACGGGCGTGCACATGCAAATTCAACCACAACGTGACGTTCGCATCCTACCGGGTACCCAATTAACACCCGGTGGAGAGGAGAAATGCAGATAAAATGCATTGCTCGAGGACATTTCTATTCAGTTCTTACAATATAAAACAAAAACATAACATTTTTACTCAGTCTTCAGTGAAATGAATTTGAAATGTGTGAACCGCTCGTTAGAGATTTTAAGACCAGTGTCCCTTATAATGCACGCAGACGTTTCACGGATCATTTACTTCATATTTTTAACTTGTTTTATTTTCCGAAATATTCCGAAGCAGCTCTGGCTGAAATAAAATTAATGTATGAATTGTTTTTATTTAATCTTACCATCACTTTCATCTTCTGTTCTTACTTCATAAAATGGTATACATCAAATCCTGGATTTATTCCCTTGCACATCTTCGTATATTACTCACATCAAGGAATTCCTATTTTCTAAATCTCTTACATGTTGACGATGGATTGTCATTCTATTCCTTAAAATGATCCCGTCTCTTCGATATATTGTTTGCCACAACGAATACAATTTAGACAATAAAAGCAAGATTTTAAATGTGCATGAAAATGTATCTCTTAATTTGATTTTTTGAATAAATTCTCTTTACTGTTAAAATGATTTTATCAGTTGTGGGCATATATGGGGACGTTTTACATCTCTTATCGAAATATTTGTGGGTTCCCCCTTGTCTTCGTTTCAATGAGGCTGAGGGCAACAGTTTCTTTAACTTCTGCTCCTGTCAGACCTGTCTCCTATTTGACAGGTAAATATTTTTCTAAAGATGAGAATCTTGAATTAAAAGGGGAAACGTGTGTTTGATAATATTTGAAACATAAAATATATTTTCTTCTTGATTTGTTTTCTCTTTTGTTTGTCTCAAAACTTTGTTTTATATTACGTGCATTTTTTATACCTCTGATGATTATTGTCCGGATATATCCGAATCATGAGCATGGATTCTCATCCCTTTAGTATTTTTCTCTCACTTCTTCATACGATACAACAATTGTTCAAATTCTTCAGGATACGTGCTCAAGAACGTATGTGATCATTATTCCTTTATGCACCGGCGCAGCGGTACATTCAATGATACACAGGTGGAATTATTCTTTTCAAGAGGGTAAACAAAAGGTATTCTTGAAGCATCTCCGTCACCTTGGCAGTGATTATTCTAAAATGCACAAAGTTGGACTTCTCCATGTTTAAAGGACCTGGGGATATTTGGGAGTCATTTTGTATACCAGTGATATATCCAAAGTGGCTAATTATTAATAGGAGCGTATTTCGTTATAAATTATTATGGGGTATAGTTTTAGTGTTGCAATTGGGTTTTAGGGTTGAAGTGAAGTATTCGGCTATACTAGTTCAGGAGCAATAATAGTCACAGGAGAAAAAACCGTACGACCGGGGGGGGGGGGCGGGGCATGGGACAAGTACCTCAAACAAAATGGGGGATGACAAGTGAAACAGGTCGCAAGGAGGAACTATAAGGAAACATGAGAGGGGGAAAGTGGATGTGGAAAGAACATGGTACGACCCCATCCATTCCCCACTGGATGGTCGTGTTTATACCAATAGAAAGTAAAACCGGACCCCCTTCCATTATAATACAGCCACAGCCATTTTGTCCAGTATACACTAGCGATCACCGGTTGGTATGGACAGTTGGGGCACCGCTCTTACTCGGTATAGAGGTGTCGTAGTCCAGTGGCTTAATCACTTGATTTGAAATGCAAAGATTGTGGGTTCGATCCCCGACACGGCACTAAGTATCCATTGGCAAGGCATTAATCTAAATTTTCCACTCCATACCCAGGAAAGAAATGGGGACCTGTTAGGATGACGAAAGTTAGTGTAAATTGCCATAATTATGCCCTCACGGTGACCGTACTGTTGGAATACTCCCCAGGAAATGGAGATCCGATAACCAGGATAATAATATCTGTTAAGTGCTTTTTAGAGACAGTATGTCGTATTAAGCGCTATAAACATCCAGATTATTATTCGGTTGATCAAATTAACAAGGTCATTAAATTATTAGGGGGAAGGTAAGAAAGAGGTTCGAAGCGATTTCTTTTCACTTTCCCTTTCTGCCGGCTTTCCATTTCCCACCTTTAAAAACAAACAACCTTTTTCTTTCTCTTCCTCATTTTACTGGGGCACAGATGCAAGCGCCCCACCCCCAATCAAAGTGATCAAAAACAACAACAACAGTAAACAGAACAAATAGAAAACACAAACGAGACCTTGCTTCCACGAACCCAACTTGTTCTCCAGTAGTATTGGGTATACTAGTCTTCTTAAAAGTATTTCAAAAACAACAACAACAGTAAACAGAACAAATAGAAAACACAAACGAGACCTTGCTTCCACGAACCCAACTTGTTCTCCAGTAGTATTGGGTATACTAGTCTTCTTAAAAGTATTTCAAAAACAACAACAACAGTAAACAGAACAAATAGAAAACACAAACGAGACCTTGCTTCCACGAACCCAACTTGTTCTCCAGTAGTATTGGGTATACTAGTCTTCTTAAAGGTATTACAAAGTTTTGGGAAATTTTGAAAAATGGGTGGATAGTGATTATTTCCAATTTTGATATATTAGTATGCCCCTGTGGATGTATTAAAAACGTCAGAAATTTTAGCCCCTAAAACATTTCTGCTTTCGAGAAAAATTGAATATAAAGATTTACCGGTGCTCCCGGTAAATTTTGATAAATTTCAAATAGCTCATACGGCCGTACAATGGTAGCTGCGACCATGAAAATCTCAGAGTATGTAGTTGTGGTATATAATTTCTGAACGAGAATAGCTAATCGGTCGATTTTAGTCAATATACATTGTTTTATAGCTTAATTAATATCTTGACCTTGAGAGGGAGCTATTCAACATGAAGTGTTTATTATTTACAATTTCATAACTTTATAGTCGGTTTCGACCTCGACAACGACCACTGAATATTGTAGGATCGTATATGCTTCCAATATGTTCATTTGAACCAAATTCATGACCCAATACCAAAACTTTGTATTACCTTTAATCAAAAATATTTTTGTTTGCACATGGTCGACAAATTATTGAATGCTCCAACTAAATATGTGGATATTTAGTTGGGATTTGCCCCCCCCCCCCCTGCCCCTTGTCTGCGCCAATGGCGATAATAGTGGCCATGTATTAGTACTCTCTCTCTCTCTCTCAAGTGGGGGGGGGGGGGGGGAGGGGGTGGGAACTTAGCGTCCGGGCTCCGTATGAATCCTTTTTCTGTCTTTTTTTCATTTGATTGACACATATTTTCATGAATGAAATGTGTTTTCTAACATCAAGATAACCATTGGAATTATGCCTTCGTTTCCTTCTTATTGTCGTTTTTTATGTATGTGATTTTGTTTCGTTTTAAGTTTGCTTTTTTGCTTTTTTGTGTTTTTTTTGTTCAATATTTCACTAACTTGCTTGCTTTTTGGGGGCTGAACACCTGCTAAAGAAAAGAATCATGACTCCGCAACTGAGTATGATCAATTACTCTTGGCATTCATTCTTTTTTCGTCTCTCTCTCTCTCTCTCTCTCTCTCTCTCTCTGTGTTTTACTCCTTGTAGAAACCGTGACGTAATCATGGCAGTGAATGCTGCCGATATGAAGGTGACGGATGTGGGTCATAGTTCTCTCGTCGAGTATCTGAGAGACAATGGACAAACATGTTCTCTGGTATGTCTTCCTCTGCGATAAGTCATACTGTCATGTTAGAAAGCTAACCTTACTGCTCCGATTAAAAGAAGAAGTAGAAGGAGACAGAGATGAAGATGAAGAAGAAGAAGAAGAAGAAGAAGAAGAAGCAGAAGAAGAAGAAGAAGAAGAAGAAGAAGCAGAAGAAGAAGAAGAAGAAGAAGAAGCAGAAGAAGAAGCAAAAGAAGAATTAGAAGGAAAAAAAGTAGAAGAAGGAGGAGAAGAAGAAGCAAAAGAAGGAGAAGCGAAATAAGAAAGAAGAAGAAGAAGATAAAGAAGGAGAAGAAAAGAAAAGGAAGGAGAAGGAGAAGAAAAATAATAAGAAGAAGCTAGAAGCAAAAGAAGGGAAAGAAGAAGGAGGTGAATGATGAGGAGGAGAAATCAGGTCTCAAATCGTATGAAATCTATACAGCAAATTATCTTTTGCACAAGACACCGCCTCAATGAAAAAAACACAGCTACTTTCAGAAACAAGTTTGATACGGTGCATGGGGGAGGGGGGGGGGGGGGGCCTCCATTTGACCACTTAAGTGAGGCTTCCTGTAATCTTTTGTTGGTTTTCTTGTAGATAGAGATAACAGTCAGTACGATAAGAAAGCTTCTTATACCTTTTTACAAACACACGCACGCGCACACACACACCCTTACACATACATACTGACACAAATGATGAATGTATAAATATATTAATGAATAAGTATATAAGGAAATATATGTGTATTAAATGTAAATGAATGAATAAATGAATTCATAAATGAAAATTAATAAACAAATAATTAAATAAAATACACTGTAAAACAAAGTAATAAAAAGTACACAAATAATTTTAGAACCAGCATAATTTATCAATAAATCAAATTGTATTTATGTTACTAAATATGATTGGCAAGTTCATGAATCCTACGTTCACACATGTAAATCATATTACTAAATTAATATAGGCCTATTAGTAAATCATGTAATTGTAATTTCTAACATTTTTTCTTCTTCTTCTTCTTCAGCTAATTAAGCGTGATCAGGAGAGTGTGACTAACTTCTACTGGATAGCATTCCATGTCAAAGTCAAGGGTAATAAAGACATTCAATACTTGTTGATACTACAATAATGACGATATAGGCCTACGATAATTATCATCCGGACAACTATCCATGTATAGAATAACTATTATCCAGACCAATAGCCTAGTTATGTTAGATAACTGTGACACATTCAGAAAAAGGTCATTTCATGGTACGGATAGATAGCATTGTTTCTTTAGCTTTCGTTGATATTGTCTGATTTCTGCTTTCTGTCAAGTCTGTAGGCCTACATTTATCTCCATTTGCTGCTACTTGTCGATCAGTATTATTTCTTTCTTTCTTTGTTTATTCAATTATATTTTGAAAAGGTTGAGAAATGTCTTCGCCGGGAATCGAACCCGGGTCACTGGCTTCGGCTACACAAGATTCAATATTATTCAAGATTCCTATTATAATATGTATATATAACCAAATATATATACAATGTAATGGCAAGTTTAGTTGTAAAATTCGCATTTCTTTGCAAAGTTTACAACATAGTCGGAACTAAGATGCAAACAATGGTCTCTGTTTTAAGCTGATGTAATCATTGGAGTTCTTTAGAAATTTAATCTGAAACAATAATGAGAAGATACAATCATTCAAATGGCATCTCTGAAACTCCCAAAGCACTAACAAACAGTCGAGCGTGTGAGAACAATCGACAAACAAACATAGAGAAGACAATAATCATTGGAAAAAATACGTTTCTGTACATCTTGTGCCCATATTTTCATGCGTTACCCCGTAACAGGAAAATTTACCGTGTAAATCTTTTTAACATATTGACAAAGTTTTTATAAATTTAACCTTTTTTTTTCTTCTTCAGTTTCCAATATAATTGTCATTATCTAGTACTAAGGCTAACATGATTTTCGTTGAAATATGACTGTCAGTCATAAATAGAAAAGGGAAGGTGGAGGCAATTCGAAACTTTGAAATGCAAAGGTTTTTTGCAACTGTACATAATATAAGGCATCAAATATACCGAAGTTGACAAACGTGAAGAAAACAGAAGAAGAACAAAAGTTTTGTAGTGCTCTGATGAAAAGAAGAAGAAGAAATCTTTAAAAGCCCGTCTGTACTAGTTTGGCTAGGGGGATTAGACCTCCCTTTAGGGTCACACTTACATGTGGTTATCTCACTAAATCAGCTCTCAATTAACATAAGAATAAGGGGATCATGGGGGACCAACAGGCACCGATTAGGCATTGTTTGCTATATAGAGGGCGCAAGTAGCTATAAGTAGTGCAGTGTGGCTTTAACACTTTCCCATTTATCTGTAACAGGACGGGAACCCATTGTCGAATCGACGAAGCTAAGCGTCGGACCCGATATCAACAACGCAAAGCAAGTCCATGAGGCCTTGCCGCCATGGGCCCGCCCAACCAGGTCCTGGTCTTCTACTCGCAAGTTCCAGTATGATGGTAGGTCTGTACACATCCGCCTGGTGTCAGGACAAAGTTCAAACACAGATCGCTACTTGGGATTCTTCGTAAATTCCGGAGCTTCAGAGCCTAAATTCACCATAGATGATTGTGAGTTCTGAATACTAATTATCCATGATTATTTTCGGGTTAATACCTTAGTCACACTCACCAAACGAACTCCACTCCGACTCCATATTCCTGGCATTAATGACGGGTCATGTACATTTTTTAGGGGTGTATTAAAGATAAACTTGAGTTCGGGTAAAGATTGAAAAAGAAATGTAATGAGCATAGAAAGATTAAATCCGGGTAAGTAGGCCCACCACCATGTGCTTAACACTAGTCACTATGTTAAAATGGGAGTGGCGGTTTTTATCGGAGATGATGCCCAGTAAGTTTTTATTTGACTGGTTCAAGCAACCAATCTGCTGAGGATTAACAATCATAGAAATTTCTGTCAAAATACGATTCCCATTTCAGAGCTCAGGATTGGCTTTACCCTCTTTAAAAGCGTTTGTCAGAATCAATATTCCGGTAGGCATACCACTGAAAGAAAATTACAAAAAGTTACCAAAATTAATTAAAAGTGTATCTTATTACCATTTTACCATTACCTTATCATTTATTAAGCAGAACGGATAGGTAATTAGAAATACAAATTTTGATGATAGTGATATTGACAGTGCAGATGAGGATGATGATGAAGAAGATGATGATGATGATGATGATTGGCTTTGTCACTGGGACATATAAAGTAGGCTAACTCAATGAATATACCAGTTCGTAGATAAAATCTGAGCATGCGCGGATTGATCTGCGCATGCGCAGATAAAGGTCACTTGAACAAAATTGTAAAACCCACTGAGACTATAAATACTGGATACATGCTCACGAAAGTTATGTAATCATTATTCATGCATGCATCTGTGATGCATTCTATTAAACACAGGTGGAAGTAATCTTTTCAAGAGGGCAAACAAAGAATCACCTCCATGACTTTAGTTGTGATTATTCCAAAAGGCACAAAGTTGGATTTATCTATGTTTAAAAGATATGTGGATATTTGGGGTCATATGACTTCTACTTCTACTTCTATGGTGATACTCATCAACGCCTGTTCAGCATCTAGATGAGGATAAAGCATAGAGTTGTATAATAATTATACATCTCTATGCGGTACAGTTCCTGAAAAGGGAACTAAATTGTTTCAAGAGCCACCTTGAACTGCTCCAAAGAGGGCAGTTCAACGATGATTTGAGGTAGCTCGTCCCAGTCCTTAAGTGTCCTGGGGAAATAACTAAATTTGTAAGAGTCCATTGAAGAGCCTAGTCTCATATATCGTTGTTGTTGACTCCTCCTTGTAGTGCGCTGCCTCGGTTTGATGTACTCCGGTATTGGTATCGCAATTTTGTTATTTGCTATCTTGTAGAACATTGACAAACGTGCCCGTTTTCTTCTTTCTTCAAGTGTTGGGAGATTAAGTTGTTCTCGCATGGATGTTACACTGGCATCACGCTGGTAGTTTCCACAAATGAAACGAAGTGCACGTCTTTGGACCTTCTCGAGTTGGTCTATTTGATTCCGCTTATTGGGGTCCCATACTACCGAAGCATACTCTAGCTGGGACCGTACGAGAGAGATGTATGCCAGTTTTTTCACTTCTGTTGGACATTGTCTTCCGAGATTCCTCCGAATGAATCCAAGGGTCCTCGAGGCCTTGTTTGTAACCGCATCTACATGCGATTTCCAACTTAGACGCTCATGTAGCTCGATTCCAAGATATGCTTTGCTGGCCACACCTAGAAGATCATCTCCCCTCATAGTATAGGTGTGCATTATGGGATGCCTCTTTCTGTGAATTCGCATTGAGTAGCATTTTTTGGCGTTGAATTTCATTTGCCAACGATTAGCCCACTCCAAGAGTCTGTCCATATCTGATTGAAGTTTTACTGTGTCATCTACAGATGCTATTCTCCGCATCAAGAGGCAATCGTCCGCAAATAATTTGATGGTAGAATCGACCTCGGCACCAATATCATTTATGAATAAGAGGAACATAAGAGGACCTAGAACTGTGCCCTGAGGCACTCCTGATGTGACATGAACCGACGTTGAAGCCTCTCCATCAACAACCACTCGTTGAGTCCTGGAAGTTAACCAAGTCGATATCCAGCTTAGGGTCACATCACGAATTCCGTAGTATTTCAGCTTACTTAAAAGCCGTTGATGAGCAACCTTGTCGAAGGCCTTGGAGAAGTCCAAAATCATTACATCTGTTTGATGGTTGTTATCTAAGGATCTGGATAGTTCTTCCACCGTAGTGATGAGTTGGGATTCAGTAGAATGCTTCTTGCGGAAACCATGTTGATACTTCACAAGTATATCATTTTCATCCAGATGTTCCATAATGGAGTGAAAGATCACATGTTCCATCAGTTTAGATGTGACACATGTTAGAGATATAGGTCTGTAATTCTCTGGTTTGCATTTATTTCCCTTTTTATAAACAGGTACAATATTAGCAATCAACCAGTCCTGTGGTAATTTGCCTGTGTCATAAGATTGAATGAATATGACACGAAGTATAGGGGCTATTTCCTTTGCATATACCTTCAAGATCCTGACAGGAATTAGATCTGGGCCACATGCTTTATTTGAATTGAGAGATTTAAGCATTCTTTCAATCCCTTCCAATGTAAAAGTTATGTTTGACATCGACACATAAGGACTTGGTCCTTTGTCTGGTATTGCCTCTCGGGTTTCGTTTGTAAATACAGATTCATACTGATTATTGAGCGCCTCAGCTTTTGAAAGGTTGTCTGTTGCAAGTCCATAAGCTGTTTTTAAGGTGGGAATCGTACCCGAGTCCTTCTTCTTGCTGTTAACGAATTTCCAGAATCTTTTGTGTGATTGTTTTTCATCGTCACTGTCCGTAAATATTCCATTTATGTACTCCTCGTATGATTTTCTCATGCTAGCTTTGACAGCCTTTCTTATGTCTCGAAAATCCTGCCAGTATTGTTCAGTGTCAACTTTCTTTGCCTTGTTGTATAATCTTTTTTTCTTTCGAATTTGTCTCTTGATATCATTCGTCATCCATGGTACATCCTGCCATGATGAAAATTTTTTCTGCGGGATATGTATGTCCATCAAACGAAATAATTCACTTTTGAAGGTTTCCCAATTTAGATTTACCTCCCTATCGCCAGCAGATCTAATAAAAGAGTCCTTGAATTGTATAATGTCGTCACCCAAACCTTTCATATTGCCTTTTTTATAAACGTATACCTTGCGAGGTTTTTTGCGGGTGTATTTCAATGAGGTGGAAAGGTGAATCGACACTGCCTTGTGATCAGACATCCCAGGAACAATTTCAGATTTGGTGATTTGGTTTGGTATTGTAGTGAACGTGAGGTCCAAAATGTTCTTTTCTCTTGTAGCATCACATTGCATCTGTGAGAGCATGTTGTCATGGGTCATGTCAAGGAGAGTTTCATTGAGTCTTCTCCCGTATTGAGGTTTATTTTGTGCAGCATCTATTATAACAGTATTATTCTCCCAGTTAATATGTGGGGCGTTGAAATCCCCACATAAAATAATGTTCGGCAGTGTTGCTTTCTCCGTTAGCTTCTTGAGAGCATCGTTGAGATTCATTAGACTCGTAGGGTCGTCATTCGGTGGACGATAGAAGGATCCGATGTATAAGATTCGATTCCCAGCGAAGATGATTTTGGCCCAAATCGATTCACAGTCGGTGTCTAGGTTGTCCATTTCCATACCCAATAGATCCTTCCGTAATCCAATGAACACACCTCCACCATGTTCATTACGATCCTTCCTGAAAATGTTGTATGTTTGAGGGAAGACTTCGCTCGTAAAGTATTCTCCACTTAGATGAGTTTCTGTTCCACATATAATATCCGGGTCTTCTTGCTCTACTAAAGCCTGGAAGTCTCTTTGTTTCTTTAGACTCTTCAGGCTTCTGCAATTTACATTTAGAAGTTTTAATGTTCTTGCTTTTGGTCGGCGGCGGTGTAGGTTGTCTTGTGTGTCCCTATTTCCAGGAGAGTTGTCCCCCACGTTAGAGTGTTCATGCAATACGTTGTCTTCTCCATCTATATCCGAACAATCTTCGCTAGATAATGTATCTATATCAGAGAGTGCAGAGAAAGAGTTGATGATCGGTAAGTCCATGGATAATAGATCAGGAACAATGTTCATATCTTCACATCTATTACAGAACCAGACCGTTCTCCTATCAGGACACTGTATCCGTATGTTGTTATATTCATCAGGCGTTATTCCTCCACATTTAATGTGTACCTGTTGATGGCATTCTTGGCGATCACATTGCACAGATCGATGGTTCTTTGCAACAGGCCGATTACAAACAGAGCAGGGAAACTTCACCGGTCCAGGATTTAATTCAACATCTCCTCCTAAAATAATTATCAATAGAAGTATACTTGTTCTTTTTCTTTCCAAAATGTTTTTCCTATTTCGTCTGTGTGTGGACATCCAATTGACGTAGCTGGCCCTCAATTCATATTTTTTAATTCCGCCTAACACAGCCAGAGAAGGCCGTTCTTCAACAAAACTATGTACGTCTCGATACTGGAAAACATTACTAATAGATTGTGCTCTACCTACGCGCTTTTGAGCAAAAATATTGACGGCAAATACCACAACTACTAGAACAAAAATAGATGGCACAAAAGTCAGTGTGCCTTGCTTCATTTTGAATTTCTTATGCGTGTTGCAACTATATTAAGACTTAAAATTAAAAAAAAATAAAAAAAAATATAAAAACGTATGACATAAAATTAATATAATCGACTTGTTCGACTAAGTTCTGTGGCACAAACTCGGCATTATTGGACAAACCTACTAATTGGAGAAGCCTAACAATTACAGAGCTTGGTCTTGTTGCTCTGTTCGCCAGCAGTTTAAGGATATGAAACCCCGCGGCACACTACTCACAAGAGCTCTAACAAGCCAAGCTTATACAGAGCCTAAAAGTAAAATAATACCGCGTATGTACCACTCACCCAATCGATTCAAGAACAAATTATGATTAAGTTAATCACGTAAAACAGGAAAATATAAAAACAATAATTGAATAAATACCAAATTGTGAACTATAATAATATTATCAGCACTCAAACACACCCAACGCACATACGGTATCAGTACAAAGCGTAATATCTTTACAAATCCAGTAATATAATTATTTATTATTATTATTATTATTATTTATTTATTTATTTATTTATTATTTATATTATTTCATATTAATAGTAACATAAAATGTGCATATTGAAGTTAAGGACAAATCCTCTGCGCGTACTTCAAATGAAAGGTGCTGGCGCAGGTGTATATGCGCAATTAAAAAACAAAGAAGTAATAAAACAAATAACAGAGTGCGCAATATGTTGTCACTGACAACAGGTGTCTAGCACTACGCGCAGCAAAAACAACTGCAATTTTGACTTCCTTCACTATCAAAAAAACCAAAATTTGATCACTAATTCACCAAATATATGAAAATCAAAAAGCTAAATCTAAAGACTCATCCTAGAAATGGCTTGTACGCGTCCAGATCATCACTCTAGTACAAATCACAGCATAGAAACAAACGCCAAAACGGAAAAAATATGAGAAACAAGGGAGCTCATGCAGCAGAAACACGTCCGCCCCATTGGACTACTACTTCCACCCATGACCTATGTGCTAACTACGAACTGGTCTATTGCACTCTTTAATCAACGAAGTATAATCCCTAATGCGAAAACTGAGTCTAAACTTATTATCATTTTTCTTTACAGTTCTTTTGAACATGCACAGTTACACAGCTGTCAGTGACACAGTCCCGGGGACGGTGGTCGCATTTTCAAGCCAACCCCGAATTAACGACACGGAGATGCGTACCCGGATGCATACTCTCGGCGGGACTCTCGGTTGCTTCGATAGATCAAGTAGTTCAAGTAGTGTCGACGAGGAAGATGAAACCGAGATCGACGGAGAAGCGTGCCAGTGCTTGTCGGGAAGTACAAGCGGTCCATTGATGTTGGAAGTAAGTTTACATAACTATATGACAGTGTATCTTCAGTCATGCAGACACAACTTCGAAAAACCAAGAAGGCATGCAGTCATCCCGGTGGTATGTAGAAATACTGTAAGCATATGCGTGACCACAGGTTTTCCAGACACCCCCTAAAAGAGGAAACAGCGAATAATGTACAGTTACTATAGTGCCCTTATCATGCATTGCTTGGCAGTGTACGAGGCATCCATTTTCGTATGTTTGCCATTTGGAAGAAAATTTTACATAATCCTTCATGGATTTTGAAAAAGATTTGAACCTCAGCATTATTTTACAAAAGGAAAGCTATTTCGATTATGTTGACTAATTCGAAGGTTTTCCCCGTGCCTTTAAAACCGTATCCGGACACCTACCCCCTGGACATCCACCCCCCGGATAACCACCCCCCAGTCAACTACCCCCTAGGGCAACCACCCTCTAGGACGACTACCCCCAGAACAACTACCCCCGGACAACTACCCACTAGGTCAACTACCCCCTAAGACATCTACCCCTGGACAACTACCCCCAGACAACTACCCCTAGAATATTTGTCCGGGGTAGTTGTCCTAGAGGATGGCTGTCGTAGAGGGCAGTTGTCGGGAAGGGGGGGTAGTTGATCTAGGTGTAGTTGTTCAGGGGGGTAGATCATAGATGTCCTAGGGGGTAGTTGTCTGGGGGCTAGTTGTCCGGGGCTAGTTGTCCCGGGGGGAAGTCGCCCTAGAGGATGGTTGCCCTAGAGGGTAGTTGTCCTAGTGGGTAGTTGACTGAGGGGTGGTTATCCGGGTGTGGATGTCCAGGGTGTAGATGTCCTAGAATCCTTTTAAACACACTGGCTCGCATTGGACGTTGAGAACGCTATACACTGAGCGTTATTCGCTGTTTTACAAGTATTTGCCTGGACTCGGCTTCCGAAGTTATATCTGACTGACCCTATATAGGAGTATTGCTTTTCATCAGTATTATTAGAATTAGCCTCATTAATTACACTTCATCGTTACATTATTTTCTATCAATATTTTTTTAATTCATTTTAAACCTCATGCAATTTCAATAGCCTTGCAAGTGCCCAACACCTTTTTAAATACATGTAGGCCTATTCGAATATTATGTTGTATAACGCAGTCCCAAAGTGACGAAATCAGTGGGATATATAGCACGGTTGTAAACGCCACGAGTTGATATCTCCAAAGTTGTGTTTTAATGGTTATGTCGTTTTTCTGAAGGTCCATAATTCCAAAAGGTTCGTTATTCGTATTTCCGAAAATGAAATGTAGGATCCATGATTCCAAAAAGAAAAAATGGTTTTTAATTTCGAAAATAAAATATGGTTTATAATTCAGAAGGTTCATGATTAAAAAAAAGACAAAGAATCCTGTATTACTTTCGGAACCCCTGGTATGGAAAATTTATGTTTCGGAATTATGGAGCTTTGGCATATTCGAAGAAAAGGACCTTCGATAAAACGATTACCTCCTGTTAATATGAACTCTCGATTACGATAACCTACAGGATTTTCCGTCGTGGATGACTGACAGTGGACACAAAATATGTGGAAACCGTCGTATGTTCCTTTGGACTCCATATAATAACGGAACAGGCTCCCTATCGGCTCTCAGTTATGACACGAACAGTAAGTTATCAAAGTTCTCCACCTTTCCTATTGTCAGTTTGCCATTATATATGTAGTTTACATCATCATTATTATTTTAAAAATCTAGCATATTAATAAGAAGATAATACGTGCAGAAACGAAACTTGCTAACAATGTAACATTTTAACAAACTTGTTTGTAGAAAGGTAATAATTATGGCTGCGCTTGCGCGGTGTCATTTATCAGTTTCGTGGTTTTCATGCTTACCAGTTTTTGGTACAATTTCTATAATTTTGCAGAGTTTTCGGTTAGACAAGTTAGGTTTTATGATAATATTTTTTAAAATATATAATCCTCCCTCACTCACAGAGTTGTACGTCACGTCTGATTCCAAAGGCCCAGCCTGTCTGAAAAGAACGACGAGTGAGTTGACACTCCTGCAGGTGGAGACATCATCATCAATCTACCCTAATGTACATGACGTCGAAACCTAAAGATATACTAGACCGGTTACTAACATATAAAAATAGGGGACCTATAGTGACGAGTTACTCCATTCACATGTTTGTAATGAATAAACTACTTGGAATCTTCTCTGCACACATTACATGTTGCTATGTTGGACAAGCCTCGGACGAGCTTCCAGGTTGTCACGAACAACCTTTGTTTAAACAGTATGCATAAAGTTTGAATGTGTTAGTAAACAGGTCTATTTTAATATTGGAAAAAGATGTGTGCACACATGTACATGTATGTACAGTTTAACAACTAAAACATTAATCACTCTTGCAAATTAGATGCAATTCTTGAGTTTTTCGTAACGCAAGAAAGAAAGGTGGACTTTAGGTTGAATGCTTTTAGATGTAATTTTGAATAGGTCACATTCTCAAGAAACAAAGATAGGAACTTATCAGATTTCCACATACAAAAATACTTAACAAATGACAAAACTTTGTAAGGGTATATGAATAATATATTTGTTAACTGATAAATTTATATATGTTATATACATATTACAGTGTTTATAAATGGTGTTTGAAAATAACAAACTTCTGCAAAAAGGTGTAGACATGGAATATAAATGGTATAAAATACATTTTGATGGAGATGGAGTAAGGTCCGCACTGAAATTAGAGGTGGATGAATTTAAAAATCTACTTAATAACCGTGATATAATAATTGTATATCCGAAATAAGAGTAGGTACAGAAGATGGCGTTGTGGCGTGCGCCTGTAATCCAGCTAAAAAGTGGAAGTTACAAACTGATTCAGCCGAGGACGCAGGTTCGAAACTGAGTCACGTCTTTCGGATGGTGACGTTTAAAGGTCGGTCCCAGACGTAAATAATCATATCTGATTGATACACGTCTGTAAAAACCCAATATACACACATACACGGCAGTATGCAAATAGATGGTTTAACAGTAAAAACAATCCTCAGCAAACGTAGTACGAGAGCAACACATGATTCTGGTAGTTTAGCAATTTATGTCAGAAATGAAATGAAGGAAAGTGTCAAAGCATGGGTCATAAAAATTAAGAAACAGGCGATGTGTTTATCTTTTATACATACAATTCAAGTCATACATCTGATATTTGTAAAGCAGGCAGTATATCTATGGTTCATTTAGTAATAGATTAATAACTCTGGCAGAGAATTTTTGTGATTATTTATGATTTGGGAGCATCTTCCGAAAATTAAGAAAGCTGTTCGTTTATTGAATTTTCTTGTTAAACCCGTACTTTTATGTGGTTCAGAAGTATGGCGTGCTTTTGTAGTGAATTTTGAGAAATTGGTAAAGAATGAAAAGGGGAATTCAAAAATGTGTTTAGGAATGTTATAAAAAGTGTTCATTCGCAATGGATAAGAAATATCGTAGGGGTAAATAAAAAGAGTAGTAAATTGGTTGTGTTGGCTGAAGCTGGAGAATACCCTATGATTATTTATCGATGTATGTACAAATTTTAATGAAATATTGGATTCGCATGAAAAGTGTTGATGAAAACTTTTTTGTTATATTCTTCTTTTCAAGAAAATAGAGAATTTTAAGCGAAATCCACTACATGTTGCAGCTTTATAGTAATGTTCACAATTTTTTAAAGAAAAGTAATTGATATGTTGACAGAAATAATGACTGTCTAGAATTAGAAAATATAAATAACGATGAAATAGTCGGTGAATACATATAAGGAAAGTAGAAAAATACATTGCGAACATATAGATTGTTTAAGCAAAACATAAAACAAGAGAATTATTTAAATTTTGTAAAAAGTAAAATATAACGTTAAAATATTTACCGATTTAGAATAATTTACTCATTAAAATTGAAGGCACAGACGCCCGAATGAATTACCAACAGATTTACGTACTTGCAATGATTGTAATAGAGGAGAAATTGGAGACGAATATCACACCACCATGGATTGTACAAAATTTAGTCCCAAGACGGAAATATTGTTTGAACAAATTAGTATCATTGGTAATGAATTAAAAAAATTAAACAATAAAGACATATTTGTAAAGATAATGAAACTAGACTTTAATAATGTTATTTGTAATTGTATCGAATATATAAAATGTGATACATCTCTAAGAGGAAAATTTTGAAAACTGTGTTCATAATGAAACTAGACGTTCATAAAGTTATTTGTAATATTATTTAATATATAAGACGGTTATATTTGTATGTGGGGAAATGTGGAAACTTTGTACAGGCGGAGAAAAAAAGACCATGAACTGCTATGATTACTTTTTGTTTGTTAATTATCTGTATTGTCATAATGCCTTGTGACGATATTATTTCAATAAATTATTTTAAAAAAAAATGCATACTGTAGATCACTTAATGAGAAAACTGAAATTACATGTGACAAACATTTTCTCACGATTCTAAGTGCTTTAAGTGGATTCTGTCATTGATTTATTGTAAGCTCCTTGAGCATCTATCTTTTTTTTTTGGGGGGGGGGAGAAATAAAGTAATAAATGTCCCTACATCATTATTTTTCAACATTACATGGTTAAAGAATAAGCACAAATGTTCAAACCTTTATGTATAGCACATATCTTTCGTGCATGTTTTGTTTTATCTTAAATAAATTGACCTACGTTATACCAATGCGTGAGTAATTACCACAATTATTTTGTAAAAAGGTTTGTTCTGTGTATTTTCAGTAATTTGGTAATCAGAAACTGAGGATTGTTAAAGATTAAACACTAAGTTAGAGAGCGATGTCCAAGGTCATTGACTTAGAGTAAAAATGCTTCCCGTGGTGTTTATAATCACACATAGACCACCTCGTTGCCTAAATATGAGGTAAAATACCGTAATTTTAAATTTTAGGGGGCAACTGGAGCCCCAAGCGCCTGCCTCAAATACCTGTGAAATAAAGTATCGTAATAATCTTTAAGCAAGTTTTGCATTGATCGGGATTATCTTTTCAGCTGTTCTTTCTAGACTTCTCCTTTGGGAATAACTCTCATTATTTTTGCAAATTTCAAAGATGAATTTGGATAGAACATTATTTGTGATTTCATTTCATCTTCCTCTCAATTTGATCAATGAATGTAAGCATTGTATGCCGTCGACAATGCAGATGCACTTTTCGTTTTTCAGAATTACAGGAAAGGAAAAGATGCGCTTCTTTTTATATAAAGTTAGGGGAATACTGCATCAGTTGAAACATTATCCTATGAACAGTGTATTTTATAAAAGGGAAAACAGATTTGTGATCTTAGATCTATGCAACCTCAACTGATAGTCTTAAAAAAAGAAACTTCCAATGTAATAAAAGAAAACTATCAACTAATTCCACTTGGTCTTTGACTAATAAGATGAACCAAGAAAACCCACTTCTACCAAATCAGTGATCAGGACTCTTGCAATGTAATACACAATTTCATAGGGGTTTTCTTACCTTTTCCACACTACTTTCAAACTTTGATCTAAAGTACTTACATCAAATGAGGAATAGATTATCCAAGTCAATGTTCATCAATGTTTTGTTATCTTTATTAATTCTCCATTACATGCAAGGTTGTAAACGTTATGTCAAAATCAATCTATATCCTTTTTCAGCAATATGTGTATGTCTTCTCCCTTAATGTGGCCTTTGCGGTTGTTCAAAGACTGTTGTACAAAATAAAAGACCCTGGCAGCAAGATATAAATGAAATTCAACATACTGAAGATTTTTTCTTAAATCACTAAAATTAAAACAAATATTTCCTCATTCATTACAAGGCTTTCCCCATTTTTGGGTTTTGTAATAAAGGAGAAATAGACTGGTGAAAGGTTGAATTTATTGGACCTAAAGTAAGAGAGTTAATGTTTGAAATATGATATCATTAAATCTATGCGAATCTCAATTTGGCAATTTGATCAGTGGGTTCCGACATAGTGGGGAGAACTCTTCCGTTTGTCATGTACAAAAATATCATTAATTTCTTTTCTTCCTTGGTGCTTTCTCCCTTGAGGCTCCATCGCACTCAAAATATTAAAAAGAAAAGAGCCCCATGAGTCATACATTTTTGAAGAATTGACATTTTAATCATTTTTTTTAAACAAATGGGAAAGTTATCCAGCACTACATGTACATCACAGTGGCATTACTGATTCAGCCAAATTGAAGCGTCCATATGTACAGTGATCACAACTGTCAAACTCTCTTCTTTTTTTTGTCCGATTTCATACTAACTTCAACCGGGGCTGCGTCTCACGCATGGGTGTCGATCCTTATGTAATACCTATTGTTCAGGGGGGGATGAATGAATAGATCATCCCCCCCCCCTGATGAATAGGTATCAGTGACAGATCGACACCCATGGTCTCACGAAACCGTCAAAAGAACAAGTTGAGCGACATCCCATTGAAACGCGTGTTAAACTTAATACACGCATTTCAATAGGATGTCGCTCAACTTGTTCTTTTGACGGTTTTGTGAGATGCAGCCCAGTTTGCTTCTGTGATTTTTCAGCTTACTTTGAGAGCAGTTGTCCATTAAGGTTGGATTTTCCTTTCAGAGTCCCTCCCCCCATGTAAATTGCATCTCCAGAAAGCATAAATCTATAAAATCCAGGCAAATACTGTTTCCTGTGTCCATTTTTGTTGCGTAACCATGACATATGCAGTCAGAATATTTCAAAAGGAAAACAAGCATTCAAAACAAAACCTTTCCATGTATATACAATTCAGTAGATTTTTTGAATAGATAAGTGATTGTCATGAGAAGAAACAAAAATCATCAATTCAACAACAAATATACATGTATGTGATGACAAAATGGAAGTAAAGGTGAATGCAACTCTTTCACAATAAAATCATTCAAATGAGATAAGCATTTTGAATATTACCTGTGATCTATCTGTAATACCTATAAAGATAGATTAGTGCATACAACAAGAGATCTCTGTTGTGCACTGCAATACCACTTGAATGTCATTTAAATCATTACATGGAAAATGATTTCTAGTTTAAATTTTGCCATGGCAATTTTGGAGGTTGTTGACCAATGATCGTCCACCATAGGAAAACACATCATTGCACAAACTTCAGTAGCATTACATCCTATGAATTGCCACTTACAATTACAGGGGGGTGTTTCACAAAGATTAAGATTTAAGATTGACTTTAATTAAGGCTTAACTATGGCTGGCCATTCATGCCACTGTTTGCTCTCACCATTTACTGGCATTGGTCTCTCAAGGGACGTACAAAATAATCATGGTCACAAACCTACAGAATTTAATTTTTTGATAATTCATTATTGAAGGAAAAAACATTATCTAAAGATCATAATGGTGAGAGAAAAGTCGAAAACAGTGGCATGAACAGCCTTCCATAGTTAAGTCCAACTTAAAGACGATCTTAGGCTTTGTGAAACACCCCTCTGGTCTATATAGAACCTTACAATAAACCCAGATAATGGTGGATTACCTTGTATCCACATCGAGCTTTCTATACTGAACATATACACGTAGGATCACAGCGATCACACCATCACTGTTTGGTAGGTACAGTGGAAGAGCTCTATGGCTGTTTCATAAAACTTGTTATCAATAATTTACAATAACAGTAGGCGCATTTATACTGTCAAATACCTCATTTTGGAAAGTCGCGATGTTTCGCGCACCCGTTTACACTTGTGCGGAAACATCACCGACTGAAAAGCTCAGTGATGTTTTGGCGTGTTTCAGTTGGTAATGCGCATGCGCGGCACTCCGATGCAAACACTTTCCTCTTTCTATCTTTCCTTGTTATTCTTTGTTTTTCCTTCTTTCACCTTCTCTTATGTTTTTTTTATTTTTTTTTATCATTCTATCACTCCCTCTTTCTGTGTTTCCTTATGTTATTCTTTGTTTCTTCCTTCTATCGCATTCTCTTATGTTATTCTTTGTTTTTTTTATCATTCTATCACTCCCTCTTTCTGTGTTTCCTTATGTTATTCTTTATTTCTTCCTTCTATCACCTTTTCTTATGTTATTCTTTGTTTTTTTTATCATTCTATCACTCCCTCTTTCTGTGTTTCCTTATGTTATTCTTTGTTTCTTCCTTTTATCACTCCCTCTTTCTGTCTTTCCTTATGTTATTCTTTGTTTCTTCCTTCTATCACTTTCTCTTTCTGTCTTTCCTTATGTTATTCCTTATGTTATTATTTGTTTCTTCCTTCTATCACCTTCTCTTATGTTATTCTTTGTATATATCGTTCTATCATTTTCTTTAAGGACGACATCTAGCTCCGCTCCTAAAGTTACGTCACCTAACATCGCGATGTTACAACTGCGAGCGTTTATACTTGCCAAACACGCCAAAACACGCCAAAACACGCCAAAAGATCACACTTCGATTTGGAATGTTTCGGGCTTGGCATGTCTGCCGGTAATGCGTAGTTGCCCTTGGTAACATCGCGGCCAGGCTCCGGTTTGGCATTTTTTGGCGTGTTTGGATGACAGTGTAAATGCCCCTAGTAATAAGCTACTGGGATCGGGGCATTTGGTTGGCTGATGGCAATTTTTTCTTAGAACTTAACTTAATTACGCATTTGTTATTGATATTTGATGAACAAGTTCTATGAAACAGGGCACTGATATAATAAGATACCTGATATAACGTGGCAATTTAAAACCTACATATATCTGCAGTAGTGTGGCCAGGAGGGATTAGACCTCCCTGCATGGTCACTGGCAGGTGATTACATGTATCTCACCAAATCAGCTCTTAATTAACATAAGAAAAAAGGGATCATGGGGGACCAACGGGTACCGCTTACGCATTGTTGGATATATAGAGGGCCAAGTAGATACAAGTAGTGCAGTCCCGCTTTAAAGGTTCCAGCTCTTTGTATTGTTTCTTTCTTCAACCTGATATAACAAGATACCTCATAAAACAAAGTACTTTTCATGGCTCCAATATCCTCATAATAACGGGTTTCCACTGTACAATTTCTCGACCGCAGACTTTATTTTGGCACTCTTAACATAATGGCAAAGGGATCAGCTTGACAATTATATTCAAAGAACAGCTGCAGTACTCGAAATTCGTCTCAGTCAAAATACCCTGCATTAGTAATGACAAGGGTCTGTGTTGACGGATTAGTGGGTACTACGAAGGATGGAGTCTAGTTCTGAGGGAGTCAATCTGATCTTTCACTGACTGCCCTAATTCTTGTAAGTCCGCGCACTGCTGCGTCATCTTATCCTGTGAGTCTCTGAGGTACGAGTTCATCTCCAAGAACCCGAGAACCTTCTGGTAGCAGTCTTGGATCTCACTCTCCTCCTTGCTCTGTCCATGATGCTCTTCAGATTTCTGCTTGCTGGTTTCTTGCCGGGGTCTCTTGGCTGCCGACTCAAAGGATTTTGACGTATCCACCGAGATTCTTGCCGATTCACCTGTGAAGTCGATAAAAAACGGAAACAACACAAACACATCTCATTACATAAAGGTCACAACTGCAAATGCATTGCCGCCTCTTTGCCGATATCCCTACCCTAGATCTAGATCTAGGGTCTACAAATAAGAAAGATACATGTAGGGTCTATATCCAAGTGGGTGTGTTTTTGGGGTAGCAGACTAGCAGAATATCTACATGTATTCTATTTCTATTAATAGACTTATTTAGATTTTTTTATTCTTAAAACAACGATAACAAGCTGGGTGAAAGACCAATTTCTAAACAAGCTTTAACTACAAATAGAGATACGAATACAGCCTGGCAATTTTTTTGGAGTGGGGGGGGGGGGGGGGTAATGAATGACACCAAAAAATATAACTAGACTAATTGTCACAGAGTTCCTAGGAGACTAGGAGTCAAACCACAGGTTGTATATGGCAAATGAGCCAAAAGGGCTTGGACATCTTAGGCCCCATGCTACTCCTTCAAGTTCAGGTGCATCGTTTAATTATATTATGCTGGCGCAAACACTGACCTGTTGAAGCTCTCGATCTCGACTCGGCATCCATCATCTGTTTGCTCCCCGTGGGAAGTTCAGCTCCGGTTCCGCTACCACTTGTGTAATTCTGTAAGAATGTAAATGCCACATCATCACTCGGCGCCGAATCCAAGTCTTTGATGATTTCATCAAGACTTGGAAGTTCAGGTCTGCTTAACAGTTTCTTTGATCTCGACATGTCCACATCAAAAAGCTTAAGTTTGCTTGAGAATATTCTAGTAACAAGCAAATATTTCTTTTCGTCGAATGATATAATGTTGCTTAGGATATATGGAACGCCAAAGGGCACAATCGATAATAGACCCTTGTTTCGTGTCAACCGTGGTACACCGGACGTGTTCAGTCGACTCTCTCCGATCAAACCGGGGATCAAGTTAGTACGGTATAGGGCCTACAACCTACTAAAAGAGCACAACTCGCTCTTTTTTCTTTTTTCTTTTTTTTAATTACATTTGTTAATCCTTTTATTGTAACAAAAACAGAAATTACCTGCACAGCTCGCTCTTTTGATAACATAATTTAGGGCCTCCTTTGATCAAACAGTCACCAAGGGCAGGCGCGGATCCACAGGGGGGGGGGGGGGGGCCTGGCTTTTTTTTATTTTTTAAATAATAATAATAATAACAACAAATTAAAAAAATGTTTTAGATATAGGCTTATCTATTTGGTAGTTAGTGCTAACTACCCCCTCCCCCCCCCCCCCCCCCACTGTGCGAAAATAACGGTTTGCGGTTTGGGCAGATCCACACACAAAAATTATGCTCACTACCCCCCCCCCCCCCCCCCCCCACACACACACCTATCGACTAGATGTGTGTTGGAACAAATGGGAAAGGAGTGCCCGCTACTACTGATCACAGAGACATTCTTAACTCAGCCCATTTGAAGATATCCTGGCCCAGGCGCGGATCTACGGGGGGGGGGGTTTAGGGGGTTTAAACCCCCCCCTTGGGCGGCCCCCCCCCCCCCAAAAAAAAAAAAAAAAAAAAAAAAGGAAAAAAAAAGAAAAAAGAAGAAAAAAGAACGCACGCTGGAGAGAAACCCTTTCAAGTGCAAATATTGTGAGAAGATATTCAAATCATCTGGTAACTTAACCAAACACATGATAACTCTGGATATAACTGTGTATTAAACTGTTACTTGATTTAAAAAGACGTTATCATGCACTGCTTTTTATGGTCTCCATTGTGTTAATAGATGCCAGGAAATCATCACTTACGGGGTTCAAATAAACACCCCCCAAAAAAATCGGTTCGCCGCTTCGCGGCTCGTGGACGATGCTCCGCATCGTCATTATTTTGGTCAAACCCCCCCCCCCCCCCCTTAGCAAAAAGCTAGATCCGCCCCTGTGGCCAACTATAGTACTTAAAACCTCTAAAAATTCACAACTTTCTATTTTTTGTACGATTTAATTTTAAACTTTTATCAGTCTACTTCTCTATATTTTCTGATTTCCTCTGGAGCAGTTTGTTATCATGGTTGGGTTTCGTTTGGCATATATACAAAGTATCAATGTTGATGCTACAATTTTATCCGACAAATAAAGTTGAGAAGTGAAGAGTTTAATTTATTCCTTCATAAGGTAATCAGTATTCTCATATCACTAAAGAAAAAAAAGAAAGAATGAAATTGATTAATACATGAATAAAATTAATAGAGAAAGATGGGGAAATTGATAAAAAAATAAATAGATAAATAAATAAATGATTAAATACATGATTAAATAAACGAAATATAGATAAATAGATAAGTAATAAAGAGAAATAGAGAGGCATAAAGAGAGTGAATAAATGATAGAGAAAAAGTAAGAAAGAAAGAAAGAAAGAAAGAGATATTCTGACGTGATTGAGAGCATAATTATCCACAAGTTGCTTTCCATAGCCTTACCAGCCTAGGTCACGAGAGGTCAGGTTATTAAAACGCATATCTGGAAACATGGCGGAGCCCACGGAATCTTCGGGAACCTCTACAAAAGATCTCATCAGCGTCGTTGTAAAGACACCTAAAGACAAAGAAACCATAGAGATAAATCCTGATTCTACAATCAAAGAGGTGATTATACATGAGCAAAATGATTGAATATTTACCATGGCAATGGGAAGTTTAAGCTTTTGCTTAATCATGATCAGAATGATCCAGCTGCGTTACACAAGTTGCAGTGTATTGATTGGCATTGCAGTTGGCTGTGCAGTGTGTGAGTGCAGACTGCGAATGGGAGTGACTGTACGTGTACTTTGATTTGAACATTGATGATGAGTTGACCAATCTTCTCGCATATTGAAATGTTTTTTCGGAATGTCAATTTTGTCCATAATTTTTCACATTCAGAAAAATCTCAGGTAATTGTACAGATTCTGGCCAGATTAGTAAAAACTTCCTAAACATTTTAAGTAAGACTAAAAACATGTCTAAAAAAGTAAAAAGGATAGTAAAAATGATAAAAATACCTTCTTGGTGCAGAATAATTAGTCCAAGGTCACCATTGGAGCTCATTTCGTCAAATTTTAGGCGTTTTTCAGGACTATGCAATCCTTTTCCTATAAATCGTGTGTACGTAGGCGTACGTACGGCAACCGAGAAGAGGATACCTCCACTTACTCGGCCACTGTACGTTTGTACACGGCCACGGTTAGAAAAAGGAATGTATTGCCCTGAAAAAAAACGCCTAAAATTTGACTAAATGAGCTTCAATGTTGACCTTGAACTAGTCATTCTGCATCAAGAAGGTATTTGTAGTATCCATTTGAGTGATTTTAGTCTTATTTAGAATGTTCTGGAAGTTCTTAATAATCTGGCCAGAATCTGTAGAATTACCAAATCTCAATTCATAGCAAAGTAAAGTGTGAATTATAAGAAAGAAAGATGTGATTGGGGGTTGGGTGTCTCGGTGTCTGGTCTCTGGACACTTAATTGTCTTAAAAATATTTAACAAAATATGAATTAAAGACTTCTCTTTTGTCTTTGGATTTCACAGAAAATGTGTATCGAATAGCACTAACCAGCATGAATAATTGTCCTTTATGATATTGCCCAACACAAGTCTTATACTCTTATTGATTTACGAAATGGTGCTTGTAAACTTCTTCAAATTGCTGTTTTAAACTTTCCAGGATATGCGACCTGTCTGGACTCACAACATTTGGGTAAAAGTAGAGCTAGTCTGGTAGAACTGATTTGGAGTTAAGCAGATGTGAAAACAACTTTTTGACACAAAAAGTTGTCTGGTATGGGGAATCCTTTAATAATAAAAACTGGTATTTGTTAACTTCCCCATACACTGCACAGATGGTAACAGTTTTCCATGTACGATGTAAGGCAAGGTAATAAATATGATATTGATACCACTAAGCCTAAATTATCGTGCCTTAAGATAGACAAAAATAAAACCTTTAATGTGTACGTAACCGCCCAATCCCACACACAACGAACCTTGCAAACTACCTTTGGTTTTTTAATCTTTTGTTTTCAGCTTAAAGATGAAATCTCCAAGAAGTTCAGTACCACAGTTGAGCAATTATGCCTCATCTTTGCAGGGAAGATCCTCAAAGATAATGATAGCCTAGAGCAAAACAGTAAGTATTCTGACTTTCAATGTGTTTCAAGATTTCCAAGATTCCAAATAGCATGTACTCCACAGAAGCCTAAAAAAAAAAGAAAAGTAGAAAGCAACATCCATTGTTTACATTCTGGAATAATTTGTATTTGAGTTTGTAAGTTTAAGGTGTACATGTATATGGGCAAGTCCATGTTATTTGGTCTTTTCTTTCTCATGCGTTACATGAATGAAGGAAAATAGACATAAACATTGCAGATGACGTTTTCTGTATCTTTGGGTCTTATTCAAGCTCTTGTAAGGCCATAAACTGAATAGAATAATCGGGTAGACATCTGTATTTGCACTAAAAATTGTGATGATGTGTTTAAAAATAGAGAAAATGTTTTGTGTCTGTCCATAAGTATTTGTGTAGACAAGCTTTTTCTGTACACCTAATCATAGGGTTGAAGTCTGGTGAAGATGTCTTTCCTTGATTAATTTGTATGAGATCTAGGTTATTGCGTCACTTTTCTTGTATTAATCCTTTATAAAGATAGTAATGCATTTTTTCATTTGTACTGATTTTGGATGGCTTATATTTAGTTTTAATTGATACATTTGAAATTGTATTTAATTCTCATTTCATCCCAGATATCAAAGATAACATGGTTGTGCATCTGGTCATCAGGTCGAAAAAGGTAAACCAAAATTAATGTTTGACATAATTCAGATTTAAATGAATATAAGGTAGAATTATTACATTGATATTGCTTTACTATGTAGTTCTAATATTTTCATAACAGATTTCAGATTTATATCATCTATATTTGGATGTTAAATTGATTGTATCATAGGGGAACTCAACAATGCTATGTTAACTACAACTGAATGTTCCATGGTTTATGTTGTGGAAACTGTAGTTCTTGCCATTTGTTAATATTGTTAATATTGTTGGGCGAACAGGCATCTGTAACTGAGTGTACAGATGAGCTTGAATTACATGTACCCCTAGTGCCGTACTACTTGATATTACTATAAATATTAACACATTTTTGTGTGTTAGATATAAATGAATGATATGTATGAAATTTGGTGGGTAAAAAGTAGTTACATGTAGCCAAGCTTTTTGGTCTGTATAGAATCATTCTATGTAAGATCACTGGCATACCAAAAAGTTTGTATGAACAACTATATATATTTTGCAGTTCTGTAGTGCAATCAATCACTACTCAGAGTAAGCCTGAGTCCTAATGTTTTTGTCTTTAATTAGGGCACAATGGACAAAAAGCGGTGAGGCTGCAATGCCCTAATAAGCTCTACGTGTGGGAAAACAGTACAGATTTTCCATTAACTTTGTACATACAGTACCAATTGGCTCATGCATGTAAAAAAAAAGGGGGTCGAATTTTACATGCAGCACATGGTGAAAGGCCTTCTTACAGTTATTCTAACCATCTTATCTTCCTAATCTGCACAAGCCATGTTTTAGGTACATGTATGAACAAAATCGGTGCAAAATCTGTATCATTGTTGCACAGGTAGAAATCGGTGCAAAGAACAAGAGAAAATGGATCCAGGCTCTGATTGGTACAGTTGGGACCTGGTTTATGAACCAAAATGACTTGGGCCTAACTTCAAGACATTTCATATAAATATATGTTAGATGCAGTTTGACACATGAATGGAGGTACCCTTCATCAATAGACCAGTTCACGGTTAACACATAACCCAGATGACCCCAAATACCCACAGATCTTCAAAACATGAAGAGGTCCCACTTTGTACTTTTGAAATAATCATTCCTACAGCGATGGAGGTGCTACATATTAGCCTTTGTTTCCCCTTTTCAAAGAATACTTCCTTCTGTGCATATCATGGAGTGCACTGCTTGTGCATAAATGAGTAATGATTACATACCGGTAACTTTCATGAGCGTGTATGTATCCAGTATTTTGTCTCTGTATTTCACAATTTGTTCTGCAATGACCTTTATCTGCTCATGCTCAGACTGCAACTATGAACTGGCTTATTGATTCACTCCCTAACCCCCATTCTTTCATACTCACACACTCTCCAGGATCAAGCAGGTACAAGCGCAGCCACCTCTAGCAGTCCTGCTTCACCCGCCAACCCAGGATCCTCGTCATCGACCACCGCCCCATCGGCGAACCCGACCACAGCTGCTCCCGGTGGGAACCCGTTCCTTGGGGGGCTGGGTGGGTTAGGTGGAATGGGGGGCCTAGGGGGACTCGGTAGCATGGGACTGGATTCGGCTAACTTTGCCGAGATGCAGCAACAGATGCAAAGACAGGTGAGCAGAGGCTTCAGCATGTAGTTAGTAGAATATTAAGTTACCATGGCAACCCCAATTTACAGTTTAGATGATGATGTAGCATTATACATGTACCGGTAGCTAGGCTGGGACATTGTGCTAAACCTCTCATCTTAATAAACATGCTTGAACATTCTTTTTAGTATTTAGAAATCACATTTCACAAAACAAGCAATAATTTTTTATTCCAAAGTTATATGATGATTATGATACTGGATTCACGCTGAAAGATGTAATTCATGGATATTTATGATAACATCAAAACATACTGGTACAATACTGAGAAAGCAAGTAAAAAAAAATGTTCCTACCCCTAAAAAATTATAAGCCAAATCATACTTAGACTGACATTTTTGTGCCTCCGTTACGAAGTAGCCGGAGGCATTATGTTTTCGGGTTGTCCGTCCGTCCGTCCGCCCGCCCGTCCGTACGTCCGTCCGTACGTCCGCCCGTCCGTACGTCCGTCCGTACGTCCCGTTCTCGTGATCGCGTTATCTGAAGAACCGATTGATGGATTCCTGCCAAACTTTGGTCATGTATGTATCTTGCAGAGCCGATGAACTGATTAGATTTTGGGGTCACGAGGTCAAAGGTCACAGGGCTCATTATGTATGCAAAAACAGCTCGTGATCGCGTTATCTGAAGACCCGATTGATGGATCCCTGCCAAACTTTGGTCATGTATTTATCTTGCAGAGCCAATGAACTGATTAGAGTTTGGGGTCACGAGGTCAAAGGTCAAAGGTCACAGGGCTCATTATATTTGCAAAAACAGCTCGTGATCGCGTTATCTCAAGAACAGATTGATGGATTCCTGCCGAACTTTGGTCATGTATGTTACTTGCAGAACCGATGAACTGATTAGATTTTGGGGTCATGAGGTCAAGGTCAAAGGTCACGCGGCTCATTATGTATGCAAAAATGGCTTGTGATCGCATTATCATTAGAACAGATTGATGGATTCCTGCCAAACTTAGATCATGTATGTATCTTGCAGAGCCAATGAACTGAGTAGATTCTTGGGTCATGAGGTCAAAGGTCATGGGCTCATTATGTATGTAAAAATAGCTTGTGAACGCATTCTCATTAGAACTGACAGATGGATTACTATTTAACTCAGGACATCTTGCAGAGCCAATGTACTGAGTATATTTTAGGGTCATGAGGTCAAAGTTCAAAGGGTCATATATGTATATGAGAAATTGCTTGTAATCACAATATTCTGAGAACCTGTTAATGGATTACAAATGAACTTGAATTTGAAAAATTTCTTCTGTTTTGGTTTGTAAAATTGCTCTATGACGGAGGCATCATTTTCGACTGCGCGCAGTCGAATTCCATCTAGTTTGTTCATAATCTAAATAAGTGAGATTAACGCACACATGCACTAAAAATTGGGTTCTGTCTATAAAATCTATTTTTCAGAGTCATGCTTTGCTCTGTGTGTGAATGACTCTATCAATAATCATTTCAATACAGATCATACGAGTAAGAAAAGTAATCATGGCTTCTTCTCCTTTTGTTCTGGGGAGTGTTTCACAGAGACTAAGATCGACTTTAAAGTGGAGTTAACTATGGCAGGCCGTTCATGCCACTGTTTGCTCTCACTATTTACTGGCATTGGTCTCTAAAGTGACATACAAATCATGGTCACATAACTACAGAATATACATTCATTTTTGAAGGAAAAAATGTCATCTAAAAATCATAAATGAGAGACCAATAGTGATAGCAACCAGTGGCATGAATGGCCTGCCATAGTTAAGTCCTACTTAAATTTGATCTTTATAGTCTTTGTGAAACACCCCCTGTAATCCAAGTTGGACATCACCTTTGAACATTGCTCCTGTTTCTCTTTTCTAGTTGATGAGTAACCCAGACATGATGAGACAGGTCTTAGATAATCCCATGGTACAGAACATGATGCAGAACCCGGATATATTCAGGAACCTTGTGCTTGGCAACCCTCAGATGCAACAGATCATGGAGGTATAAACACAAGTTGTCATATATTCTACGATACAGTAAATCCTTGTGTATAAGGCCCACCTGTGTATAATGCACACCCCTATTTTGGGGGCAAATAAAAAAAAAAAAAAAAAATTGTTGTTGTTTTGTTGCCGAAAACCCACGCGGAAAAGGACCTTCATTTAACATCGAGGTGCAGTTGAAGGCGCTGATTTGTGCTTGTGAACTTGTCACAAATAATAGAAACAATGTTGTTTTTAGAAGAAAGTGTAAGATCATTAATGTAAATTAAAAACAAAAGAGTACCTAGGATAGAGCCTTGTGGTACACCATTTGTTATAGAAAAAAAAATTTGAGGAATTATTATTATAAACTACATATTGAGATCTATTAGAAAGATTACTTTCAAACCAAGATGACAGACAAATTTGAGTGTTGTTGTAGTTTCCGAGTGGTGAGTCAACACACTGATTACTGAGCTGGGATAAATTGCCAGGCATAGCGCCATAAATCGAAAAAAAAAAAAAAAAAAACCTGTGTATAAGACGCACCCCTGACTTTCAATTTTTTTCGGCGGCTAAAAAGTGCGCCTTATACACAGAGATTTACGGTATTTATTTATCAAAATTAGTTTACACTTTATCTGTTATCTGTAAATATTGTATTTTTAGGCAGATTATTCATGGGATAGGCAGACCTGCCAACCAGTACGATTTAGTTGTATTTCGTACGATTTTTAGAAGCAAATACGACAGTACGATTTTCCACAACAACAACAACAACAATTTTTTTTTTGTGTGTGTGTGTGTGTGTGTGTGTGTATGTGTGCCATTTTCAATGGCAAAATTCCCATTCTGTCCTGTTTAGTATCCTACAAGCATCTCACATCAGCAATTTGGGGATGTTCATTGCTTCATCGAACACACCAGTCGTGACGAAATCATGCATATTCAACCAATGATCAATAACAAAATTATTCCTGTCTGTAGGAACTGTAAGAGGCATTGATCCGCGTAACAGTCTGTGTTTATTTTTGAGAATACAACTTTTGTCAGTAAAATACAACTTTTGGGATTAAAGAATACAGTTTTTTAACTCCAGAGGTTGGCAGGTCTGGATAGGAGAAACAGGCTACTTTGTGTTAAAGGCATTGTTTAACAATGTTAAATATGAGATGCATGGCCCTATGTGTTATCAGTGTCTGTGATATGGTGTTATATTGAAGCCCTAGAAAAAAAGTGCTTCAAATTGATCATTAAGTGCCTTAACCTTTACCATACTTATTTTCCCCAATAGACTTTAGTGTTATAAAAACTTTGATTTTCAATCATAAATATCTTGATAACAGACAGGCGATCGACTTGTAAAAGTCATGGGATTCCTGACTGACCCAAAGGTTTATAATGATAGCAGCATGAGCTAAATCCAGGTTTTTGTTTAGAATCTCAGGCAAAGATACCCAATCCCTTTAAGATATGAACTTCATTTTCCAAGAAAAAGAGTTATGATCTTAGTTCTGTGACTGCCAATGTATCTTTCCTGAAAAATTACAACAACATGAAAACTCTCATACTTAAGGAAACCTTGCCCCAAGAAGTATTTCATTCACCTGCTTTTATCCTTTGCACTACAATTGCCAGAACGCAAATTGCATTAATATGTTGATGCTCTGCTTCGATGAAGGTTTCGCATTAATGAAATAGATTTGTCAACTGCTATGTTTTATTATTTTTAAATACAAATGAGTTATAATTGTTCCCCCGTTATATAATTTTTACCTTCTCAGCTTATGATTTTTCCTCGTTGAAAAGTAAAGCTTTTGTTATTGAATAATAAATGTCTTTCCATCTAAAGCTTGGTACATGATACATGTCATGCTAAAAGGCATTACATCATGTCAAAAATATCTTTATTTTATATAATATCTCTTTATTAAACACTTTCGTATTACATCAAGGGGCAAGAATACATGTACATCTCATTTTTTCAAAATACCTAAACTTATTCTTTGGGGTGAGGTTTCCTTTTAACCTAAACAGTTTTATTATCTGTCTGCTTCCCTCTCTAATATTCTCTCATCTCTGATTTTGTTGTTTTTGTTTTTTTGTAGTATTTATTATCGTTGTTGATTTTAATAAAAAAAAATTGGTTTGCAGTGATGGACTTGCCCTTCCAAAATGCATTGTGAATTTTAAAAAGAAGGTTGAGTTCTTGGAAGAGGTGAAAAATAAGTTGTAAGCGTTATCATTGTTATTATGCAAGTGTGGAAGAACATTAGATAAAAAATGTTCCCTGAAAAACATGGCTTTTCAAATGCTTTCATATTCTATATATGGCATGTACCAACATGAAAATCGGGACAGATTTTTATGCCACATGTTCACGTAGCCCCATATACATCTTTTTGTGTACAGTGCTTGTAACTTAAGACTGGGCAAAATTTCTAATCATATTGATGACTCCAAAACCTTGCAGTACGCACCAATACTTAAATGCTAGATGATCAACCTTTTCTGATCGATTCCACAATGTTTCTTTCACAATGCAATGGGATGACCAGTGTCCCGTCGTACAAAAAGTTGATATCAATCGCAACTTATTTGCGCTTGATAAGATATAGGAGACAGCAGACTTTGCGATTGATTGGAGGACTTGTGATTGATTTGGATCAATCGCAACTCTTATATAAAAGACGGGCCCAGGACTCGACTTTTTCTTTAATCTTAGCACACTATCAAAACCTATCTCACGATGTCAATCTTGATTCTCTCTCCCACAGAGGAATCCTGAGGTATCGCACATGCTGAACAACCCTGAGGTGCTCCGTCAGACCATGGAGCTTGCTCGTAACCCGGCTATGATGCAGGAGATGATGAGAACTCAAGACAGAGCACTTAGCAATCTAGAGGTGAGTACAAGCACAAGATGGGATAGTGTAGTAAGTGATGCGTCTGCCGTTCAAACCAGGGGGTTGTTTCACATAGACAGGCCTGATAATTACCCAATTTAAATCGGTTTCCCAATTTTTTTTCCTTCTTTTTTTATATATTTTTTACCTGATTTTTTTTCCTTCTTTTTTCCAGATTTTTCCCTGATTTTCTCTATGCTTCCCTATTTTTCCCCAATTTTCTTACTTAAAAGGGGGAATGTTGTTCAATGCCATTTTTTCCCCCCCCGAATCCTCTTCTTTTTTTTTTACTCAAGGGGGCGTGGTTGAGGGAAAAAAAGAAAAAAAGATTGACTTTAAGTTGAACTTAACTATGACAGGCCATTCATGCCACTGGTTGCTCTCACTATTGGTCTCTCAATTATGATCTTTAGATAATATTTTTTCCCTAAATAATGAACTATCAATAAATGTAAATTCTGTAGATTTGTGACCACAATTTATACGTCCCTTCAGAGACCAATGCCAGTAAATGGTTAGAGCAAACAGTCGCATGAACGGTCTGCCATGGTTAAGTCCAACTTAAAGTCTATCTTAGTCTTTGTGAAACACTGCCGAGGGATCATGGGTTCAAATCCATCCTAGAATAACAACCCCTCACTAAATAATGATAATAATTAAACGTTTTTGTAAAGCGCATAGCAGATAGGCATAATTGCATGTCTCTATGTGATTTACAGAACAGAATACAGGAGTGGAAATGGTGCAATGGGTTCATAATTGTGAGATTTGACAAAGTGCTAAATATTTATTTAGCACTTTAATAGAACCAGGGGTCTTGATTCTCCTGGGGCTAATTTGGGGTTTTAGGGGGTTATAAATGAGTCTGAAATATTTATGATCTGAATGTATGTACATTGGCATTAAAGGAGGTAACAACACTGACAAAGAGTTGCATTTCGTGGGTAACAGCATTTCAAGGGTATTGTATCCGTCATGAAAAAACAAAATTAGTTGAATCTTTGCGTGTTGTGATTGTGATGAAATGCATGTTAACAATGGTCTCATGTAAATGAGCAAATTTCCATCAGCTGTAACATCTGACATGACGATCTGTGTACAGTAGTACTAGATTCATAGGTACTGTTCATGGCGCATGAAATCACACGTACAATGTGCATACTAAATTGATACATTACAAATGTGCACGTATCTACTGTCGTACGCACTGGCATATGACGATGTCATCATCAATTGTTTGATATTGGCGCAAATTTATCACTTCAAAATCGTTGGTGCATGCAGTTATCGTACAGTGCAGATGACCATCAGTATATCAGAAGTATAAGGTTATATTGGAGTTTCTGGTTAAACTTGGTTACGTGAAGATGACTATTTTCAATCAGGGCTGCGCCCGTCATGGATAATAGTCATAGTAACGTTGACTTTGGGTCCATAGTCTCAACCTTCCCTCTCATAGCAGTATATATTTTGTGACACGAGGCAATCTCAAATGGGGTCATTGTGCAAAAATGTTAAAGGGGGTATCTTACTGAGCAGTGAATGCTTACGAACGTTGCGAATTTTGGATTCGCCAACTTCAGCGAAACCTTCTTCCAACCGTTTGCAAAGGCTTACGACTGTTTGCAGATTTTTTTTTTTAAAGGACCACTGGCTTGACGAAAGGTGATATATTTTTTGTTACATTGTTTGTAAATCTTACAACATTCTTACTTTGCTTGTTTCCCCTGCAGAGTATACCTGGTGGTTATAATGCGCTACGGAGGATGTATACGGACATTCAAGAAC
This sequence comes from Strongylocentrotus droebachiensis, assembly GCA_035222895.1. Lineage (NCBI taxonomy): Eukaryota > Metazoa > Echinodermata > Echinoidea > Camarodonta > Strongylocentrotidae > Strongylocentrotus > Strongylocentrotus droebachiensis. Next base: position 109,204 of record JAVYIG010004798.1, read on the forward strand.
CCATGCTGAATGCTGCCCAAGAACAACTAGGGGGAAACCCCTTTGCAGCTCTGGCAAACAGTAAGACTATCTGATACAAATGTTATTTTGTTTGGGTCAACTGTAAGACCAATCAGAGAGGGAATATAAGTGTGTAGCTGCAATTGTTTGACGCTCTCCCCGCAAAAAAAAAAAATAATAATGATAATCATACAAAATAATAATAACTAGACATATAATACTTGTTTGGAACAAGTATAGGTGGGCTGGTCAACCAAAATTTGAAAACAAAATAGAGCAAAAATAAGCGAGAAACTGCTTAAAAATTCTTAATAAACAATATCATGTAGATTCATTACGTGAACGAAATTCAACTTCTATAGTCATAACACACAAATTGTGAAATTTCTGACATGAGGCCTTTAATCGAAATTTTCACTCTGATGACGTCATCAAAATGAAAAATGGTTATTATTGAACTTGTAGAAAATTATCTTAGCTACAACATATCAAAATTTTGAAGAAAATTGATCAATATATACAGAGATACAATCAATTTTCCATAATTAGGCTGACGTCATAATATGCAAACTCCTATTTTTAGTTCGAAGGCCATTATGATGATGTCAAAATATTTTTAATAGCCAGATGAGACATTAAATCATATTTCTGACTCATTCCCTATCAAAATATGAATATTTGTATAGGCATGTTTTTGCCCATGTATGTTATGTATTACAAGAGCTCGCGCGCACTGACATTTATGTTAAGCGGACGCTCATTCCATTGTTAATAGTCATAAAGAGATAGACATGGTATCAATTTGTTTTTAAAAATATGTGAAATATCATGAAAAAAAAAAAAGGCAATTCTTTGTTGTGTAATGGTGTTACGCGCGAAAACGCGCACGCATGCGCGTGTGCGCGATTTTTTATAAAATGCTTAAAATGACCTGAAACGTATGCAAAATAAATTTGAGACGATTTTTGAGCATTTAAAAATTTTGCGCGCGCACTAACGCGCGGATGTACGCGCACGCGCAAGTTTTTTGACATGAAATTGATCGGACTGATATTGACCTTGATCATGATAAATATGAATGAGAAATTCCTTTCCGTTATGAAGATATGATCATGAGTTAATTTTCACAAAATGGCGCCTAGATGACGTCAATAGTCAAGGTCAAGGTTGAAAACGTTATTGTGAGTTCTCTATATGCCTATACATATGTGTGCCAAATTTCAAGTTATTTGATTGATCCATTTTCAAGTTATCTTGTGAACAAAAAAGTGGTAAGAATTAAGAAAAATAAATAAATAAATAATAAATAATAAATAAAGGCAATTTTAACAAAAATATAAGGTGGTCTGTATGATATACAGCCCACCTGATAAAGAAGTAAATAAATGAATAGATAAATAAATTAGAAAATGAATAAATAAAATAAATACCTAAATAAACAAATTTAAGAACAAAGTAAAATAAAACGAGAAATACAAATACAAAAGAAAACGTGAATGAACTTATAAATATATAGATAAAAAAGGGGAAAATAAATAAAACAAACGTGGGTTTCCCATGCACCTTGAAATATTATCATTAATTTCCTCTTACTGCCTGCATACGTTTATTTTTATTTTTGTATTAAAATAAATGGCACTATATTGTGTTTTTGTTAAAAAGTAGATAGCTAGTTTTTAGGTCGATTTTCAAAGCTTAAGATTTCAAGTTTTTAGATAGCTGTTAGTCCTCTGACAGACACTAAGATAGCATATCATTGATATTATTGTGATTCATGACTCACAAGCTTGCCGTTGATGTATAATTCATCTACAGTCATACCTGTTTTAGCGACCATCCGTCTACAAAGACCACATATTTTTCTTCCCTTAAAAATGGTTTCTCATTGAAACATGTACTAAAGTAACCTGACTACAAAGACCACACATCTACAAAGACCACTTTTTCTGTTTCTCTTGGGTGGTCGCTATAGACAGGTTTGACTGTATTTAATTTTCCACCTCCACCAGGGTCTTTGATATATAGATGGTCTTTCTATACAGGTGCTCACCAATGCAGGTTTCAGCCTTTACAATATACAATCAAACCTGCTTTAGTGACCACCTGTCTATAAAGACCACCTGTCTACAAAGACCACATTTTTTGTTTCCCTTAAAAATGGTTTCTCATTGAAACATGTAATAAAGGAACCTGTCTACAAAGATCACTTTTTTGTGTTTCCCTTGGGCGGTCACTATAGACATGTTTGACTGTATTTAATTTTTCACCTCCGCCAGGGTCTTTAATATATAATAGGTGGCCTTTCTATGCAGGTGCTCACCAATGCAGGTTTCATCTTTAACAATACCTCTCCCTCCCCATGTTTATTTTACTTTAGCTAACTCATCAAGCCAGCAGGGCGTGGAGAACACGGATCCCCTCCCCAACCCCTGGGCTCCTCCTCCTTCACAAAGGCCCTCAGCGTCGACCCCCACTTCAAACACTACTTCAACCAGCAGTACATCCAGTACCACATTGCCTGGTCTCTCTGGCGTTCAACCAGGTGAGTTTCAACTTAGCCTCCCAGATTGAGCATTCTCCAAACTGGGGGGTGTTTCACAAAACTTGTCATCAATGACAAAGGACAGTTTTTGTTAAAAGCTACTGAAATCCTTGCTTCTGATTGGTTATCAGTAGATTTGTCACTGACTTTTGTCATTTGTCATTGTAAAAAGGCTTTGTGAAACGGGGCCCCTGGTCTTCCAACCTCGGCTCCGGCAACACTTGTTCCAGGCTTTACTTTGCCAAAGATCCAAGTCAGGTTCCTGTTATTGTTTACATTTGGTTTAGTTTTAGGCTGGTTATTTGGTCTAAAGGTGAAGTAATTCAGTTAGTGCAGTAAAATGACAACAGGTAAGTATGAACATTTGACATACTGGCGATCCTACATTTGCCCAGCCCAGGAGACTAAAATTGTAGAACTTTTATTGTGATTATATCTTGTGTGATTTCTTCCAGGTGCTAACATCTACAACAGTCCTGGTCTGCAGAGTCTGATGCAGCAGATCCAGAGCAACCCTAGTCTGATGCAGAACATGATGCAGGCTCCTTACATGCAGTCTATGATGAGAAATATGGCAGATAACCCAGATATGGCAGCCCAGGTAAATCATGAGAAGGTTTAGAGATTAAACTGTTTAAGGATTGGCTATGGAGGCCAATCCAACCTTTCTTTGGCAGTGAGGGCAGGATTGGAGTACCAAAGGGTGTTGGGTTGGAGGCGTGTTGCCAGCTTGGTCTCTGCTACATGAATTCTGTACTTTTCTAATTTTTAAAGCCCCACTGTACTATGTGTAGCTACCTGCTCCCTCTATATAGAAAACAATGTCTAATCAGTGACTATTGATCCCCCATGATCTTTTTCTTATGTTAATTGAGACCTGTGTTAGTGATATAGCCATCTGTCTGTGACCACCCTGGTTGGTCTAATCCCTCCTGGCCAAACTAGTACAGACAGGCTTTAAAGGGGTCTTGGGAAGAGCACCACGCCATTTTTGTCTCTTTAACCAAGTGAGGGCGTTCTTGGAATATGGAGAACTGATTTTTTACAATCTCTCGATCTGAAGGGAAATCCCTTCTAATCCACCATTACTCACTTTTGGCTATAGAGGCCGATCCAAGCCCTAGGACTTGTCTTCTAAGGCAGTGAGGATAAGACCACAGTGCCAAAGAGTGTTGGATTGGGAGCGGTTTTTTTGCCCAAGCTTGGCATGATGCCTGCTTGGTCTCTGTTGCATGGATTCTGCGCTTTTCAAAGGTTGATGTGCCCTTGGGGAGGGAGAGCACCGCGCAAGGCAGAACAATTCCAAATAAGTTTCTCCCATGATGCGGGGTTGATCCCAAAGCCCTTTGAGGATGCCTTTAGGATATCCTTAGACCTCTTCTTTGGACTGGCTCAAGATCTTCCTGCCACTCGCAGCTCACCATGGAAGATGCACTTTGGTAGGGCCCTCATCCGGCTTCTGGGCAACCTGTCCCGCCCGGCAACGTTGGGACTTAGAGAGATAATATGTCTTCACCTAGCAACCCAGCAGACAAACAGATCCGAGATTCAAACCATCTCTTTGCTATCTTCCAATTCTCTTAGGTGATGAGGAATAACCCACTGTTTGCTGGTAACCCTCAACTTCAGGAACAGATGACTACAATGATGCCATCCTTCCTTCAGCAAGTAAGTTCAAATCATTTCCTGGATTTAAAGAGATGGTTGAGTTCTGGGAAGAGGTGAAAAATTATTTGTGAGTGTTATCATTGTTATTTTGCAAGTGTGGAAGAACATCAGATAAAAAATGTCTCCTGAAAAGCAAGGCTCTTCAAATGCCTTGATATTCTAAATATGGCATGTAACAGCATAAAAATTGGGACAGATTTTTATGCCACATGTTTGTGTAGTCCCATATACATATTTCTGTGTACAGTGCTTATAACTTTGCCAAGACAGGGCCAAATTTCTTATTATTTTGATGATTCCAGAACCTTGCAGTACACACCAATACATGACCAGAACCCAATTTTATCTTTAATTCTGTCGTAATGAAACTTTTTATGCATACTTATATGTATTCTAATTTGAATTCTTGTTTGTAATAACTTTTATTTCTTTGCTTGATTATATGTATGTACATTTCAGTATTATTTTTTCATTCTACTTTGCAAACTAAGCCTAAACTATTTCCTCTTAGGCAGTGCATTTGAAAAAATGTTTAAGTATTCTCCAATTTATTATTTTCTATAAACAGATGCAGAATCCCGATGTGCAGCAAGCAATGACGAACCCTAGGGCCATGCAAGCCATCATGCAAATACAACAAGGCATGCAACAACTAGCTACAGAGGCACCAGGGCTACTACCTGGGTACGTGTTATAGTAAAGATACAAATTTAAAATGAAATGAGATGTTTGTAGTGCACTCATTCTCCATAGATGTCTATTCATTTACAATGCAAAGAATATGTTGGGTTCTTTAATAGAAAGGTGAACAATCTTGTGAACTTTTTAATTCTTTTTATCCACTGATAAGGACTGCCCTTATATTCAAAGTTACTACAATATGTGGTTGAAATGTGGTTTGGACCAAACTTTCATGCCATATGTTTCTGTAGTCCCATATACATATTTCTGTGTACACCGCATGTGACTTTTGGCAAGACTGTGTCAATTTCTTATTATTTTGAAAATGGGCACATGGATAACTCCTACAAGTCTGCTTCTGGTATGCATCAAATTCAGCGGTAAAAAGATTGCTATGAGAAGGATTCAACACCATTGGACTTGCCTTGATACACCTTCATTGTTTTATTTCGCTTTTGAATGAATGTATGATAGATCTTCTACATGTTTTATCCAATACTCCATGTGAGATCTGGGGAGTGTTTCACAAAGACTAAGACTGACTTTAAGTTGGACTTAATATGGCAGGCTATTCATGCCGCTGTTTGCTCTCAACATTTACTGGCAATATGGTTTATCAAGGGACGTACAAATCGTGGTCACAAATCTACAGAATTTACCTATTTTGCCTATTTTACCTACATGTATCTAAAGATCATAATTGAGAGACCAATGGTGAGAGCAACTAGTGGCATGAAGCGCCTGCCATAGTTAAGTCCAACTTAAAATTTGATCTTATTCTTTGTGAAACACTCCCCTGTAAGTACTACCTCGCTATTCACTTGTCGTTAAAGTTGTTCACTTCTTCCTATGGCAGCATGACTGGGGCTGGACCCGCTTCAACCACAACGACAGGCTCTACCACAGCCCCCGCAACGGGCACATCAACCACCCCATCTACCGCATCCACCACGATACCCTCAACGACTGCAGGGACGACCACCACCACCACACCGGGTGCACCTCCCAATCTGACCGGTCTACCGCCGGTTGCCGAGCCTCAGTTTAATGCGATCATGAGCCAGATGTTACAAGCTCTGGGGACAGGTGGACAGCAAGGTTTGGGGATGGGCGGACAGCCAGGTTTTGGGATGGGTGGACAGCAAGCTTCTACTCAGGTAGGACTTGACAGCTTATTTACCTTATCATTCCAATATCATGATATCTGTTGTTTGATGTATTATTTTTTCACACAGAGCCCTCAGCGATTGCATTCTTTGAACTGAAGGGGTATACTTGTTTGAATCAACTGTCAATAAATCACTGAATAATTAAATAACTAGAAAAATAAATTAAATAACTAACTAACTAAATAACTAACTAACTAAACAAATAGATAGATAGATAGATAGTAGATAGATGGATGGATGGATGGATGGATGGACGGACAGATAGATAAATAGATAGACAAATAGATACAAATTAAAAGCTTGAAAATACATTCAAAAGAGGAACATTGTACATTTCAAGACATCATAAAATACTTATATAATGGTAAAGAGAGATAAAAAAACAAAACAATTATTCATTTTGAGGCCTATTCTCCCTGTTTTGTACAGCCTCCAGAGGTTCGGTTTCAGTCTCAGCTCCAGCAGCTTGCCACGATGGGGTTCGTCGACCGCGAGGCCAACATCAGAGCTCTGACGGCCACAGGGGGCGACGTCAACGCAGCCATCGACAGACTTCTTGCAAGATGACAACCTTGACCGGTTCACTCCTGTTCAAACATGATCTTCGCAGTGAGAGTTTGGAGGTACTGGCGTAATGATTAAAATGTCGATCCCATACCTAGTGTCGGTGTGTCCAATTTGCATCGGGTTATCAAACATATAAAGCAGATCCCAACAACCTATGAGAAGACATTTGTATATTATAAATAGATTGATAAGAAAAAAGTTAATAGTAACGTTGAGAAAATAACTGATTCATTCAAGACCCCACTGTAATTTATGTTGTGATTAACAAATTATTGATATTGTTTATACATGTATATCATCCTCATATCATGAGAGTAATATAAATAAATGGCCATAGTTGTATTAGACAAGTTAACGTGATTGGTATTGTAATTATACGACGTGTAAAATCTGTTTCTGCAAACCATTGCCTTAAAAACACTTTGCTACTTGCATTTCGTTTTATATTGATATGCACTTTTCGGTTAATTTTGAATAGAAGTAGTTGCACCCCTTGTTATTTCTTATCTGTATAGCATAACAATCTTAAAACCTATGGATGATGCAAGTTAATTGGCACATGTAATTGGTTTATCTCACAGTTCTGTCTGGCCAAGTGAATATGTGGTATTCCAACCAAGTCGTAGGGTCTACAAGTACCTGTCTGATATCAATGATTAAAATGATAATTCATCTTTTGATAAAAAGTCATTGATTTTAAACATCTGATCAGATTTCAATCACATTATCATTTTTGTTATAAAAAAGAGAAAAACAAGCCAACCTTTGCCCAAACTCAATATGCTTCAGAGGCAATGAAGGAAAAGGGGTTATAATCATTCTTGCAAAAGTCACTAGGAACAAAATCAAGTCTTTTTTTAAGCACGGGGAAAGTGCGTATTTTCATTCTCTGAGGAAAGAGTAGGTTTTATTTAGGTGGATGGAATTAATTATTCTATTGCTGTAGTTTAGATGTATTGTAGGACAAGCACCCTAGTAAAGTTTAAACTAAACACAAAATATAGTCGGGCTAAACTCCTGTGGCATGTAGAGGCCCAGTTTTGTCCAATACATGGTATTTCCTATAGGTACCTGTAGTAGATATTTATGTGGTGATGGTTTATTGTGTATAATTTATGTTGTGGCAGCTATATATATTAATACCTCGTGGATGTGAGGCCTATAGTTAATCAAAGAGAATTCATCACTAGTCAGCAGCTCATAATTTCCCAGAAGGTCTACACATATATGGATCCTGGTAATTATCCTTTAAAAATTATAGTATTTCTTGTATTTGTCCAGAAACGTATGTTTCTAAAAAAAATTGTGAATCTGTTAACTTTTTTATTTTTCACCATTCCTTTCCATTTCCTTTTTATCAGAAAAAAAATCATAATTATGTACATGGCAAGTTTCTTTTCCCCCCAACTTATATCTTGTTTGTTCTTTTTTTATAAAGAGGAATCCTAATTAAATATGTTGATACATGCATATGTGGTATGTGCTATGTAGAAGTGAAAGAATGTGACATGCCATTATCAATTAGTACATCATTGTATGATTAAGCAGTCCAAGTGAATCAATGGGTGGATGAATACTGTCACGATCAGTGAATTAATCATCACAGTCGAGGAAAAGAATAGAAAAGTATCAGCTGCCGGTAGTTGCTTTATTTATGAATAATGTGCATGATTAGGAAAAAGAAATCATTATCTAATAATTGTCATGATATTAACTGACAATATTTACATTTTCACTCTATTCAGAAGAGTTTTTTAATAAATATAAAACAATTGAAGACAGTTTTAATTTGTATGTGGCTTGTAGTTTTGGGATTTAAGTCCTCCTTTTTCAGATAACTCATAAAGAAATCTATCACAAATCATAATGTTCAAGACACACAAAAGGCAGTGGAGTTAACTTCTTTTATTGATCGATTGGTCAAATATCATAAAGGCATCGGTTTCTGCTATTGTATTTGGTTCTGACACAATTCTTTTAACCATGCACATTCTATTTTTACCAACCAACTTTCCTTTCATCATGCACGTTGTATCAAGTTGTATTCGCATATTTATCCATTCATTTAATATTATAGTATGTCATTTTATTTGCCTTAATTTTTATTCCTACTTGGATTTTGTAATTTCCTTTTGATACTCGAGTGATATCGTACCTTACTTAAAACTAAGTGTTGATCCAGAACAAATTCGTTCTTTGTTAGTCTGAATCTTTTGTAGTTTGGCGGTGTGGGGGGGGGGGGGGGATGAGATTGGAATGATTAATGGGGGTATATGTATAATATGTTTTTATTCACTGTAATTTTCCCAATGAGCTGTTAATACATTTGAGCACCATCCCCTTTTCTAAGTAAACCAAAGTGCTCATATTCAAACTCGAGTGTAATCATTGCTTATTTAGACTTACCTAGCTTACAAACATACACAGTGTGACTTCTTAAAGCCATACTTTACTAGAAACACTACTGCAAAATCTTCTCTAGGGCCATCTCCGGTCAACTCGCTGCTTCCCTAGCTGCGCTGTTGGTTCTCGCATCGAGTCCTCTGTCTGCGAAGTGGGCATTAGGTTATGCACTTACGGCAAGTTGACGATGAGATAGCGCTGTGCAATAAACAGTATTCTAGGGCAGGAAGTTTATCAGTTCAGTATCGCTTTAACATTGTTTCAATCGTGTTACATGATAATATGTGTATTTTCTAGATGATAAATTATACTTGTGCACCCCATTACTGCAAGTCTGAAAACCCTTGCTAGCTGCATATCTCTCATTGTGACCTTCTCAATGTGCTATTATCAATACTTGTAAATATTGTATGATGTAGGATTATGAAAATTGACCCGTCTGTTCTGCAGTTGCAGCGACTATTGTCCGCTTAGAGCCAGAAGGGTGTTTACTCTGTGTAAAACGATACGCCTTAATGCCCTTTTGGCTTCAAACTATGGACATTTTATCCAGTATCTGCAAGTGATAGTCTAAAGAAAAAATGAGGTTATATGTAAGATACTATTGATATTGTATATTGATGAGGATATGAACACTTGGGAACGTTATATTGCAGTGATTTTAAAGTGGTTATTGTAAAGAAATCTTTGCATTTTTTTCTCACAAAAGTGTAACTTTTTGACATCGGTATCATTTGCAAGTAATGAGAACTGCAATTTCGTAATATCTACCTTCTGTATGCCCAGTCCATACATATTCTTCATATATATATTAAAGATTATGTATCATTTATAGAGAACGTGAACTAAAAACCTGTACTTTTACTTCATGTAGACCTCGCTGTAAATCAATTTATTGCAATGATTTTGATAATGGCAGCTATTTCTTTTTGTTATTGACCCGAATCGTTGTTGATGACTTGAAATTTCCAGTCTCCGTAAGAATAATTTTGTGTATGTTCTATATTTCTCACACCACATAAAAGCAGAGAATAAATGGATAAAGAATTATCAAAATTTTGTGCAAGAGAGTTGGAATTCTTTCCTCATGTGATGTACGTGTACACTTCTGACCATGCAATCAACAGTTGCAAGTATTACTTTGGTAGTTTTTCTTTAAATTTTCTTCCTTATAAATAGCACTTCCTGTACAATGATACTATTTAAGTTACTTTAAAGGGACTTGGTAACATTGTTCAGATGTGAGAAAATGGTGCTAAGGTAGAGACTTCGACGCTAGATTTACAATTAAAGATAATCTGAAATTTTGAGTGAAAACAGACCATTATTAATAACAATTTGAAAACTGATCTGATCGATTCCCAAATTCTCCCAACTATATTCAATGCTAGATGTACAATTAAAGATATATGAAATTTCAAGTGAAAACAGACCATTATTAATGGTAACAATTGGGAAAACTGATCTGATTGATTCCCAAATTCTCCCAATTATATTATTTTAATTAATTAAATTTTAGATGAATGTAAATCGTCACAAAGCAATGAATTGGCTCCATATACCATTCCAAACTTTAAAAAAGCCTGTTATATGCCCTATTTTCATGGAAAAACGATTGGAATAATTTTTTTTTTTTTAAACCCATAAAAATCGTTGTGGTTTGAGAATTTCTAAAGGATATTTTGCATGTTGGAGGGTTAGTACAGTAAAAGGAATATAAAACGGGTAAGTATTAAACATTTCATACAAAAATTCAGCAGTTTTTTCCATCAACCTTCAACAATGTTACCAGTTCACTTTAAAGGCCTGCTCTCATGTGACTTGGTAAACTTTGGCATTTAAAAACATTGTCTATTAGTAATTGAATAGCAAGTGTGAATAAGAAAATGTAGCTGTATGCAACAAAGGTCCAGTCCTGTTTGTTATAAGGTACAGAAATCATTATTTTGTTATTTGCAATGGGGGTTCACTGCAGCCTGAAGCTACCATGCATAAATTCACACTCACAGGGACCAATGAACGAAAACAACATCTGTGTAATGTTAGGTGATATAAATCACACCCAAAACCCTGGGTATTCACAAGGTTAAGGTTTCAGACATATTCATATATGACGCATGGAAAAACTGCAGTTTTTATGTGATTTTTTTGTAAAAACGTAAGCGTACTTCAGCAAATCACCCTTCATAGTAGGTTTTGTATAACCCTCAGATACGTACCGGTATCTGTAGAAACATTGTTGTGGGAAGCTACATTTTTCATTCCCTTCTGCCATTTAATTTGTACCCCCCCCCCCCAACAAAAAACAAATAAATGCAGAGGTTCACTGTGGTATATGTAAATGAGACTTTATAACCAGAATTTAAAAAAAAATTGAACTCGGGCCTATACTGAACTTTTCTCCATGAGCTGTTCATATACAACTACTCTAAAACAATCCAGAAAAATCAGAGAAGCAGACTGATAAAAGTTTGAATGAAATCGACCAAAATATGAAAGTTGTGAAACTTAAGAAGTCAAAATCACTACTAACATGAGCACTTCAAATTGGCTGAATCGGCAATGTCGCTGTGATGTGGTGCCGGACAATTTTCCCACCTGTTTCAACACACAAAATGACTACCATGTTAATATTTCAAAACTATAACCCAGAAGGATCTTTTCTTTCAAGAGAACCTATGCTATTATGCTATCATTAGTAGTGCCCCAAAGGAGAAAGCGCTAAGGAGAAAAACAAATTAATTACATTTTTTCTACTCAAAAAATGGGAGAGTTACCCATACGAGTCGATACGTGCGCTATATAAGAATCCAATATTATTTTATTATTATAACTAAGTCACAATCCACTGACCAAATTGACAATTCGAAATTTGCATAGATAGTGATTTCATAATTCAAACATTCATAACTTTCTTATTGCTACTCTAATTGATATCAAACTTTTGCCATTCTGTTTATATCATTTGTCTGATTTCAAACAAATGAACTTATTACAAAGGTTGGAAAACATCCCCCTCTTTTGAGGGAGGAGGATTGGCCTCTACAACTACACCCCCCCCCCCCCAGTTTTCAAGGAAATCAACCGTTTTTTAAACATTTTCTCAAATTAGATTTGTTTGATTATTATAGTAGTGAAAAAAATTGTTTAAATTACTATTAAAATACTGAAAATAGGTTGACAAAGTCCTAAAACGAGTCTGATTTTTCCAAACAAAATTTCATGCCCACCATTATTTTGGGTAGATGGGGTTTATTTAGCTGATTCGACTCAACAGTTTAAATAAATTCTCTCAAAATAAATAAATAACTTTCTCAACAAAGAATGAACTTTCTATAGCTATAACTTCCAGAACCGTTTGTCCCAATCATTTTTATCTTTAACAACAATGTTCCAACATTTGTAACTACTTATGTGACACATGTATGATAGTTATAATCAAGATAAAAAAACACAATTAACATAATCAACACATTTGACAAAATGCTTACATATTATATATTTTCAGTTTATTTTTCTTCCTGTCCATTTGTGTACCAATATAAAAGTAGCTATTGCGCACAAAATCAGCTTAGTACCACTGTATTTGTAGCTATGACTCTTTAAAATCAACTTGGACATGCAAAAGAACAACCCCCCCCCCCCCCCCCCATCCTGAAGTGTTGAAGCTCACGTATGGTTCAGTCTTATTCTTCAGTATAACAAACAAGCATATATATTAAACTACCCAGTATACAAAGTATTTCAAAGGTAAAATACAAAGTATTTCAAAGGTAAAATACAAGGTACATTATAAGAATTCATACAAAATAACAATAATAAAAGGGAACCTTCTTTGAAAGCCTATACAGGCTCATGGTCCCATTAATTTGCAAGCAATATTAAACATAAATATATTTGGTAATTTATTTTGTGTAACAGTGTCTACACAGACTAGGCTGACGGCATTCTGCATACTTACTAGGCTCTGCTCTTCTTTGACACAGCCAGAGACTGAGAGAGCTAGGTTCTGCTCAAGGCTTTAGGAATCATGGTAGTGTCAAATTAGAGTCTGTACTCTGTAGTCTGTACCTGCAGACTAGTTTATGGCTGTTAGCAGCTCAAGTACAGAGTCTATGGTATGCAGTAGATCATACAATCTGCATACAGTCGAACAGTTTAGACACTCTTTTACGCACAGCAACTGCATCAGCAAATTTCCTTTAGATAGGAAGCTCCACATAAATCGCAAATTGTATTGTTCATGTACTTTGAATTGTGGATCTCGAGTAGAAATAAATAACAAAAAGGTAACTTCATACTTTCTATCTTATAATATTTATCATTATACCTTTAAAAAAATATAAGACATCTCCATATAAATCACCCACGAAAGAAAACGTCAAACATAATCCAGTACTTTGCAAAGTGCTACAAAACCAGATTATGGTGTTTAAAGTGATGTCCAATACTGGTTTCAATTAATAAATAGTTTAACCCTTTTCCTGTTTCTAATAAGAACAAAAAACATATTTGAACATGATTCACTATAATTTTAGAATATTGCCTTTTTGCAACAGATTAGCATGATCAGTTGTTGAAGTCCCTCTGCTAAAAATGTTGACACTAATTGCTCCAAGTAGCTTTGCAAAATAACTTGGCACATAAAACCACTATTTTTTAAACAAAAGAAAGTATCTTGCCTACCACCAGTCATCTTAAATATTAGATCATGCTTGCTAATGCAACAAAGTAGTAGGTATATATATAAATATATATTTATAATAAAATAAAATGTTCACTTATTTTTGCTTTTCAGATAAACCCATCTATACAGTGCAATACATAACAAAAATAGAGACATGTTCTTACACAAAAGAATTGTATACATGTAAATAATCATCTAAGAAAATGTAACATAATAAATTCATAACTAAATTGAAAATGAAAAAAATAAAACTTTGAAAAATGCCACAGGGGGCTTGCCAAGTATTTAAATTCAGTATTATATAGATCATGTGTACGGCAAGGGAAGAGTAGGTACATGTTATAGAATAAGGAAGCTCTGATCAATTGAGTTACAATTCTAATTATCTGGATAAGAAGTACTATTTTAAGTGATCTCTTAAATAGTATTTGACTATTGCAATTGGATGTATTGCTCGGTATGGCATTCCAAATTATAGGGACATTAAAGCGAAGAGACTTTAATTCAAAATTATATATTGATAAAATTTACATAGAAAATTATTGTAAAACATCATAATATAAGAACTGATTTTCAGTAAATCTGTCTGTTTTCTTAAAGCAGCTGCTGCACGATGAGATCGGCAATCACGCACAAACTGCATTGCGTAACCTCCTCTCACTAACCCATACGATGTACTTCGGTCTCTGTATAGAGGCTGCTAGTGGAGCAAGACATAGTCTCAGCCAAACAACCGTCAATATCAGAGGCTGAAGCTTTCAGTCTAGTGCCAAACCTGCCTTTACATTGTGACAGCGTTTAAAGTTGAGGGAACTGTCCTAATTTTGGTACACTCCTTGACGACTCTTCCTTCATTTGCAATTTGATGAATTTGATCTTCCAGTTATTCTCTGCCATGGGATCTCTGACGAGTCCAAAGTTTTGCTCAAAGAGTCCTATACACGTTCCCGCCTTATGAATGGTCCCACACACCGAGATCATAACCAGTCCATGTGGCTCACCGCACCCTCGAGTACCCTCCGGTGACAAGTTTGGATTGAACACCAATTCTTCTTCCTTCACCAGGCAACTTAATCTCTGTGAGACCAAGTCAGAGCCGCCGTATGCATCCAGACTGCGGTTGGTTCCGCGGAGGACATAAAGTTTGAGGCTGGCATCGTCCAAGAAGTGCCTAGGTCCCCAGTCTCCGGTGGTTCCCGAGGGATGCTGAGGGTGAAGTTGGTTGAGTTGTGTGAAGAACCAAGAGGAGAAGTGTACTGCTAGATCCTGGCACGATGGAGGATGGCCCGTACCATCATCCCTCGTCTGCCTTGTATCGTCCGTTGTACGCCTCGGTTCATCCGTCATTCGCCTCGTATCATTCGTCATCTGCCTCGTATCATTACCAGCAATCTGTCTGCGCCTCGGATCATCAACCGTAGTCTGCCAACACTCCAGCACCCTTTGAATGAGCTTGCTCTTATCTGCACCAGGTGACATAGGCACATTGAGATCAGCGAGGTAAAGGAAGATTAAATCGCGCTTCACTAGCTTGCGGCGGAGAAACTGTTCTGCACTGTCAGAATACATTATGATTGCCTTGGCAGCCTCTAGCATAGAGAAAAGGATAAAAAATAAGTAAAGATATAAACATTCTAATTTTCTGGCAAAGTATAGTTGAAGGATCATGTTATCAACTGTCATCTAGCAAATTTTTAGTCAGTATATACACAGATATAATTAGTATTCATTTACACTACTGCAGCAGTGAATGCTTTACATAGATTCAAAACTGGCCTACGAGTATGAGTGTAAATTTAAAAATATTTTCATAGAATTATGTCTATTAACATTAGTGAGTTGAATTCCTTGCATTTTACACTCATACTCATAATACTAGGCCAAAGCACAAGTGGGAGTACATGCATGTACATAGAACAGTTAGTCTACTGTTGCACTAATGTAAATGGGATAACAACATCGAAGCAAGCTCGATATAATTTACTTGCGCAATGCAATGTGCAGTTTTTGTGGCAAATTGTTTAACTGGCCGAATTGATTGCCATGCCAAGACTCTGGGCTAGGCAAGACTCACATCTCTAAAGCAAGAAGAGTTGACTAGTCATTCGCTTGACATAACTCAAAGGCCCGAATTCACAAAGCAAGGTTTGAGCTCAGACCAAGGTTTGAGGTCAAACCTCCTTTTGTTTCGCCAAACCTTCTTTTGTTATTTACAAACCTGGTTTGTAAATAACAAAAGGAGGTTTGGCGAAACAAAAGGAGGTTTGAGCTCAAACCCGGTCTGAGCTCAAACCTTGCTTTGTGAATTCGGGCCAAAAGGTTCATGATGATCAATAAACCTTTGACAACTACATGAAGTCTAACTAGGCTGGTGTGGCACTTCACTTGTTATTAATATTAAGTTGAAAAAGGATTTCTGTCTTACACAAATCTACACACATGGGACCGAGGATTGACGGACAGCATCATACCCGAATTATATTACATACCTTCTCTGTTTTCAACAAACACAAGCCTGTTTGTTACAGTTTTTGCAAGTTGAACAAGATCCTCTTTGGAAATCATTCTTAAGAGTGTCTGTACCCCGTTCCTTTCTCCTTCAGATAGCATTTTGCTGGAGTACGAGTGGCTACATCTAGCTCCAGATCCAGTTCATGAGTTCGTATAGCGATTCCCATATACCGTAGACTATATTGGGGATTCCCCTGTGCTGAGCTAGCTGTGCATGCTAGCTAGCGCTAGCTGCGGGCGACTTATTACAAACATCATCATGGTCTTGAAAGGACAAGACTAGTACAGACAATGGCGTAAATATTCATAAATGAATGACACAACAGTGGAAACCAGGGGGGGGGGGGGGGGGGGGGCTTTCAAGCATGGATCCAGGGAATGAACAGGCCTAACAAAACAGAGATAACAAAGGGCACTTATGAGAATAGAAAATGGACATAGGGTCTAATTGCAAAGGAAAATAGGAACTTGTTGAGGGAAGAGGGGCGCGTGCCAAAATAAACAAGGTACTTGTCAGAGGTGAAAAGGGAGAGGGGCACTTTTACAAATTAATATTGGCACTTCTAACAACGTTAATTGACACTTTTGGGGTATCTGAAAAAGTGTGAGGGCACCGTGCCCCCGCCCCCGATAGAGCCGCATCTGCTTAGTTTCATTACAAGTAGCTAAAACAGTACTCGGTGGAATGCCCTTAGCCCTAATTAAGAAGACAGATGCTGGCAGACAGATTCAGGCAAAATATTGTAGCCCTAATGCATGATCGCAATCAACGGAAATGAAATGGCAGATTTGTATGCAAAATCTGCTTTACAAAATAACATTGAAATTTGTAATAAATTGTCCTTTTCTGAAAGAAAAGAAAAAATTATCCAAAAGTATAAAATTCTGACAAGGCAGATGGAACATTCCTTATCTTTTTCTTAGACAGGTACTGCCTGCAGTAAATAAATCATATTCATGTAATTTGAACAGATTTGAAGAAAGTATTCTCCATAGATCGCAACGAGGAGTGATACGTCTGAACGTAAATCTCTTCAGATTAAATATACACCCGCTAGGAAATGGCAATAATTGCATAGGACTTATTGAAACTGCAAACCACTTTCTCACCGAATGCCCGAAGAACATTTCAGAAAGAGGAGAGCTATGTTACTCGCAGCAACTTATTTATCACATCCACAGGAAATCATGACACTACTTAAAAGTTTAGAAATAGTAAAACAAAAAGCAATAGCTCGCTTCGTTTTAAGAATAAAGCGGCTGTATGAAAACACTTCAATTCCATTACTAAGACCATATGGGATTATACCTCACCTTTTGCCACCCATGCACAATTTTACTTCCAAAAAAAATAATGTCAGATTTTGTTTCTCCCAATAAAGCCCGCAATACTTGTTACTTGACCACTTAAATTTGCTAACAATTCAGTGATCGCCCCGACATCACAGTCATGCTAGCTGGCACTCCCTCACCCATGCGGGAGTGACCTAAGTTTTAAAACTGAAAGTCTGCGAAATGTAATTTAAAGACTGGTAAGATGGCATGTTGAAAAGGGTGGGGTAAATGTGGGGAACACAATGTCTGGGCATGCCGAAGCGATATTAGAGCGATACAAGTGTACGCTCTTGTCTGAAATGTATTTAATCAAAATTATAATGTTTTCTTAATTAAGAGAAAAAAGCGAGAGAAAAAAAAAAGGATTAATAAAAATCCTAAAAATAGTCATTTATGACATGTAATTGTATATATAAACATATATTTTACTAAAGACGCCATTATAGTACATTTGGAGTGAAAACGTCATTCATTAAGTAGACATTGTCATTAGGAGGATAAGTTGTCCTCTTAAGTTTTGTACGTTTTATTTCTCATAGAAGGCATATTTCAATATACATATATCTGTCTCTATATATAATTTTACTTAAAGGGACTTGGTAACATTGTTCAGATAAGAGGAAAGGGTGCTAAGGCAGTGACTTCGATGCTAGATATACAATTAAAGATAGTTGGGAAAAACTGATCTGATCGATGCCTTATTTATTCTCCAAACTTTATTATTACAATTTAATTACATTTAAGATGAATGTAAATTGTCACAAAGCAATGAATTGGCTCTATATACCATTCCAGCCATTAAAGTGTTGACATATTTTTAAAAGGCTGTCTTATGTCTTTTTTTCATGGAAAAACGGTGGCCACGTGAAAATTCGAAAATGGTTGGGAGAATTTACTTTGAAAGGGTGTCGCACAGTGACGCCTTCAAAGAAAACCATAAATATCTTTATGGTTTGAGAATTTTGTCAGGATTTTGTGCATGTTAGAGGGTTAGTACAGTAGAAGGAATGTAATAAATAACATTTCATACAAAAATTTGGCATTTTTTCGTCAACCTTCAACAATGTAGCCGAGTCATAAGACGGACATTTGGAGTGAAAAAGTGAGTCATTAAATTAGTAGACATTGTCATTAGGAGGAAAAAAATTCTACAGACAAGTTTTAGGGTTAAGGTTAGGGTTAGGGTTAGGATTTTCATGATGTCCACGTAATGTACCCGATAGGGTTGAATATACATATAAATAATTAAAATATAAATACTAATCATAGCAGAGAGTTGGAAAGTGTATCGCAAAAATAGTCAATTGTGACTAATTGCTAAAAGAAAATAAACTCAAGAAGAAAAAAAAACAGATTGAAGTCAAACTTTGAATGATGAAAGGTCCATGTCAAACGAACAAAAGAGAGTGTACTCGAGGCTAATTTTAATTGATATCTAGCTCAGATTCAGTATACACTTTTATATATTTTTTTCTTCAATCACGCGCATCCCACACACAGCGCGGTCCCCTAAAACAACCGTCGAAATGAAGGCAACAATAGGGACTTTTAGATTTGCACGACGAGAACGTAGACTGCTGTCGCCGGTTCAGCATTGAGGGTGTGCTATTTTCTCAGCTGATTAGGCGCGCGTCACGGAAATGGTCCAAGCCGATGAGGACTTATTAATATCTGGAGGCCGAGTGTAGCTTGCTGCTGCGCGCTTTCAAGAATTGATATTTTGGCACCTTTACAAAAAAAATTGTCCTTCTTTCGCTCCGTCCTTTGTCTGTTTATGACTTTTCTTTGTTCGTTTGGAGTCACGTTAATTTTCAACCATTCGGCACCTTCGTCTTTTTTTAATTTATTTTTCCTTCTTTTGCTCCGTCTTTCGTCTGTTTATGACTTTTCTTTGTTTGTTTGAAGTCACGTTAAATTTTGAACCATTAGGCCGCCCATATTCTCCAATTGTTATCATCTAGCAGCTGACAAGCAGCGTACCTCAGTTAGATCCTAGCTTTGAACCTGACGAATTCAGGCATAAGTCCAAATTTATTTATTTACAATATAAATGAAAGACATATGAGAAATGCAAACAGCTTTCGCGATTCTTTTGGAAATAACCTACACAATTGTGAGAAATAAAATGGAGAGATTAATGTTGCGTAGCTCTATCAAATTTGCCAGAGCTGTCCTCTCTTTTTGTGTGTGACTGTGCGAATTTTAGCAAAGGGTGGAAACATATTTTCAACCTCTTCAAAAACAAAAATTAAAAAGGAAGGACAGCAATGGAAAGCTGAAATAAAGAGAACAATGGTGCGTAGCTCTATCAAAGTTGTCAATTGCTGGCCTTTATTATCTTTATTATTATTATTATTACTTTTGTGTGTGCAAAGGTCGGGAAAATGTCTCAGAGGAGGTTCAAGAACTTTTTGTGTTTCCATTTTTGTAAAGAGTAAACATGACCTTCCTCTTTTCCTATTCAGACAGAAAAGTATCCGTCTAGTTCTTCTTTAAGGTTTAAAGCTCTATTATGTATGCACAGTGGCGTACGCAGGATTCTTTTCAAGGAGGGTGTTTGAAAATGTGGAAATCGCACCGACCGAGATTTTCCCGGGGGGGGGGGGGGGGGGGGAGGTCGGGGGTGGGGAGTATTCATTTCTTCAAAAACAAATTGAGGGGGGTAAACCCCATAACACCCCCCCCCCCCTCTGCGTACGCGCCTATATATGCATCAATCAGGTATAGTATCCTTCCACGGAAAATGTTTTGTGAATAGGAAAGTATCAATGAAACATCACTGACGAGAAATACTATATTATATTTTGAGACATTTTATTTTATGACGCATGTTAAATGTAGGCAATAAGAAATTGAGGGGCACATGCACACTATAAATAATTATCCATATTTATGTACATAGTTTCCTACTGTTAAATGTTATATTGTATTTTCTATCATTTGTATTTTCACTGTAAAAAAAGCCATTGGAAGCAAAATTTCTATGTAATGTTTGCATGCATGGACCAATAAAATAATCTTGAATCTTGAATCTTGAATCTTGATATCAATTGCTTGAACACGAACTGTTTAATGAGAAGTAGATAGAAATGACAAAAATATATTCCATGGGAGTTTTCAAATTCATCTATTTTGATCACCTGAAGTCAATAACCTTTGTTACGTGAATTTGTTTATCATCGTTTGATGTTCTTTTTCCTTGTAATGTCGTGTGATATTATGATAACGCCTATATATGATAACAGAGCAGTGATACCAGACATTGTATTCCTTTCTTTCATGTTTTTGGGGTGTAGTATTGTATCTATAGGAGTCTGCAGATTCACACCTTCAGGCCAATAACATTGGATATCTTAAAGTTCTTAAATATTTCCCTCTTCCTTCTTTCCTCTCATTTTTTAGAATTAGAGAGCCTGGTACAGAGATAGAGAGGCACATCGACAGAGGCACCGTGTTCGCTATGAAAACAAAAGTATCACCCGACATTACAAAGGAACAAAAATATACATCACACAATGAGCGTCAAGAGATGACTTTGAATATTTGTATGTACCATGTAATAAGTCTATTTATTGTATGATATGCAAAGGCGTTATTATGATTGTAACCACATTTGGTATCGCATAGAGATGATGTAATTTGTTTGTATTCAGGTTTATGATTATTGTGTATTAATTATGTCATATACATTTACTTATGTTCTTTATTACTAGGACTGCCTTGAGATAGATGTGTATGACGCTGGCCAAACGTTACGTGAGTCAGATTTCTTGGAATTATCTCTGCAAATGCAGCCTTATGTCCACAGAAGGTGAAGGAAAGGACGAATGGGAGAAGAGTAAACATCCACTGGTCAGATATTTCCAAAAAGAAACACAGTTTTGTTATCTGGTCATTCTGGCTGGTAGAAAGTGAAAGTTTCAACCAATGAGGTGCAAGTTTCATCATGAGTGAGCAGGCACAAGCCAATAACATTTGGAGGGGTTAGACTTCAAAATTATTTCTAAGAATATTAATCACCCAAACATCTTGACGATTATGTCTAATGGGGGGGGGGGCGGAGGGTCGTTATAAATTCAACCAGAAATTCAATTCTAATTCAGAAGCTGTTCGAAGGATTAGCTACTTGTTTGAAAAAGTAATACACAAAGTATTACAGGATGTTCGTCAGAATACTATATTCAGCTCTTTGTGAATACAAGAAAGGTGTTATAGAGGACAATCCTATAGTCTTGTGATTCCACATTGGAAAAATTGTAATTAGTGTATCTACGAACACCAATGACAAGTTATGAATAGTCATTATGTTTAATATTAGTGATGGCTATACAAGTTATGTATCATGATTGTGTTATTGCATATTTTTTTATGTATTTTGATGTGCTAAATATAAGTGTGGTATTGCTTTAATTAGTGTGTTTGTGTTATGATATCAAATAGGAGATTCCGAAGTATTGTACGCTCTAAAATCATGACAAAGTGGTACTTGTGAAAATAATTGAATTTTGGAAGAAAATGTTATATCTATGAATACTAGGAACACCAGATTGTGCACTATGTATGTAATCCGTCAAGAGCTTCTTATATTATATATTATTGTATACAAATAGTAATATGTTATTATAGATTGAACAAATTACTAGAAATAGATTATAGTTATATCTAATTTCTTTAGGATTCATGTAGCTGTACTGTAACCGGAACTGAGGAACAGGACGGAACCATTTGTTCAGATCTATCCAGCGACATGGGCTGGCGTCAGACAGACAAGTGGTCGTCAGGAGATACCCAAATTAAAGACATAGCTAAGGATCTACATTAATTATTAAAAAGTATTAATATTGTGACTAAATCTCATACATGTATTAAGTTTGAAATTCGTTTTCTCTTGAATATAATATCTTCTCTTGTAACTATTGTTTTGAACAGTTTACATATTTATCTGTGTGAATTAGTCTTATGTTTGCAATTAAGGTTATCAAAGTCTTAGTGGCAGTACTAAAAATAGCAAAAAGATACCAGCCGTATTGCACCTAGTGACAATGACACTAATTGTAGAGGGAAATGGGCACGTGTCAAAATAAAAGGGGCACTTGTTAGAGGTGGAAAGGGGAAGGGGCACTTTTACAAATTAATAGGGGCACTTGTCAAAGTAAAAGGTACTATATCCCATTTGCAGGCCACAAAAATGAATAGGTTAAATTCCAACGGCATTGGAAAGATAATACTAATTTAGAACTTCCTTCAAAACAAAAGGGCTTGAAAATATCTTTTAGTGGGAAAATAACGAGCATTAGTTTTCGAATCGACTTTAGTAATTGCAATCATTTTAGTGATAGTCTGATTTTCAGACTCTTGTACCGAATGGTCGTACGTTTTGAACTGCGCAAAAATTTAATCAGTTTAATTTGTTGTCATTACAAGTATGTTATTGACTTAGACAAATGTTCATGTACCTTTATGTTATTACCAAAGAAAAAAGAAGAAGTTAGTCAGTCACTTAATAGTGTTTGACAGTGAAGTCTACAAAGTAAACGGGTTTCCTTGCATAATTAGATCAGTAGGACACTGCTAACGGTTACATTTCACAGATAGGACATACGTGACATATTCATAATTCTTGCAAAGTTCTACAAAATTTGATGTGAGCTGCAAATGGGACATAGTACTTTTAAAGGGCACTTTTCCTATGTAAAAAGGGGCAATTTGGGGTACTTGAAAAAGTGTTGGGGGCACTGCACCCTCTCTACCCCCCCCCCCGGAGCACCGCCTCTGGGTCTAGCCTCAACCCAACTAGAAAATTGGGTTGTAGCTAGATGATGACGATTGGGGAATCCCCGATCAAAGATACCCGCACGCGCACTACATTGCCATTAGGCTACTTTTAGCGACTAATAAGAGGTCCGGCGTCTATGAATGTTGAACTGGAGCTGTCGCTGGCTGAAAGAACTTGAAAATGTTATCTGAAAAAGAAAAGCAAGGGATACGGGAAATCTTAGAAGAGATTTCAAAAGAGGATATTTTTCATCTTGCAAACACTGTGGCAAAACGTCCTGTTTTCGTTCGAGACAGAGAAGGTATGTTCTGGTATGATGTCCGCCAGTTCCATTTGTAAGCACATTGTGTAAGCCGGTAGATCTATACAAACTCCTTTTCTAATTAACAAGTGAATTAAGTGTCCCTCTCCCTACTACAAGTAATGCATGATGTATACATGTCATGCATAGTTATTCATAGCCACACCAGACTGCTTTTACTGCGTGTAGTAGTCGAATGATTATTGATCATCATGTCCATTGGGGAATCACAGTAACTGTTGACAGTTGTGTGGGTGTGGTTTTTTTCTTCAAGCGATAGTCTTGGTACTCCTGGCAATTAACTCGGCCAATTAAACATTTGGCCACAAAACAAAATCTCCTCATATTGCACAATTAATGCATACAAATTAAAATAGATGGACCTTTTTCATGCTTGCGATAGAAAGTGATACATTTACGTCGAGCATTCGCAGAAAAGTGAGCTTTTGCAAACAGGCGCAGTGAATGGCCAAGAAATGTACACGATCTCGAGGCACCACATTTACACTTGGATTGACTAGATTTCCAATTTTATTTGTTTAATTTGTTTGCTTCTTCAAACATCGATGAATCAAATTGATTGTTTATTACTGATATTTAGATGGCATCACTAGTTGCTATATATATATATATATATATATATATATATATATATATAGTCACACGTACAGGTGTTGAGTGAATTGTGGTGAGTTGTTTACATGCAGTGGTGTTTGAAAGATTTGAGGGCCAGCTAGCTTTGTTCAATACACCCAGCAGCCACCCAAAATATTTGCAGTGCAGTCTACACTTGTGTTGGGTTCCTAAGACAGTACAGGTTGTGTATCAAGGCATCTGAATAAGTTAACATGCAATGTTTAATAAACCTTTCAATACTTATGTTAGATAATATTTATAAAGGATATTAATGGTTAGTGCTGTTTCATATAAAAATTTCATTAAATCCAAAGGCAATCGTGATGGCTCCATTTCTGTCCAGAAACGCAACCTCCACCATACAGTACAGTAGTACCTAGCTAGCTACAATCTGATCTCCATTCTTTTGTGTGTGACGACGAGCGAAGCACATGCAAAATAACCACCACCTATCTCTGTGCCTTTGCTAAGTGTACCACACTCATAGGCGCCAGAAGTGGGGTGGCAGGGGGGGGGGGGGGGGCACTAGCCCCCCCCCCCCAACCAAAAAAGTGGGGGGGGGGGGGCAATACGCATTTTTGCCCCCCCTCCAAAACAAAAAAAAGGGGTAAAGATGGATTGTATTTTTGACCCAAAAGAACATAACAATAATAAAAACCTGAATAAAATCACATATAAAATTCCATTCAAAGAAAAGGAAAGTTAACAGGATTTAAATTTCCTAAACATTCCACGTGCCACCTATATTTATCAATAGAGGTTTTTATATTAGCGATAAGTACGTGCATGTCGTGGAAATATTGTGAGAGGATGGGAAAGCGTGTGTTTTTGTTATAGGGTAAGAAGACATGAGCCCCTAAACGCTGACGTACTGATGGGGGGGGGGGGGGGGTCATTTCTTATTCGATACCAGTGATTTACAAATGTTGCTGAAATGACGTGATTTTCCGGTATTTTTTCTTAATTTTTGTGTAAGTCATACCTTTTTAATACATTTGTTGGAAAATTACAAATTCCCTAATTTACAGTTGGGCGAAATATATGCGTATTTTGAAGCTTTCATGTCAGTGCCTATAGAACGGCTTGGCTCGGGTACTCGAGCCCACCCCCCCCCCCCCACTTTTTGAAAAAGTATGTTACAGAGAAAAAGAAAGTAAGAGAGAGAGAAAAAATAAGTGACCTGCCAATGTCACAAATGAGGTATCAAAATAGGCTCATCTTACCATAATTCAATGCCTGAAACCCCAGAGCTTACGGGGGCTCCGCCCCGGACCCCACCAAGGGCCCTAAGGCGGTCCCCCGATGCTCATCTAAGCGTAATTAAATATCTAAAACCCCTGAGCTTCCGGGGGCTCTGCCCCTGGATGCTCATCTGACCGTAGTTAAATATCTAAAACCTCTGAGCTTCAGGGGGCTCCGCCCCTGGACTACATCAATGGCCTTAAAGAGTGCTCCTGGGTGCTCATCTAACCGTAATTAAATACCTAAAACCCCTGAGCTCCCGGGAGCTCTGCCCTCTGGGCTCCCCGCCAATTAGTGACCCGCCAGTGTCACCAATAAGGTATCTAAATATGCTTATCTGACCGTAATTTACCTTAAAGCCCTCAGCTTCCGGGGCTCAGCCCCGGACTCCCCGCCAATTAGTAACCTGCCAGTGTCACCAATAAGGTATCTAAATATGCTTATCTGACCGTAATTTAATGCCTAAAAACCCTGAGCTTCCGGGGGCTCAGGCCCTGGACCCCACGCCGATTTACGCTCTATACCTTAACGTTAATACCAGGGGCGGCGATTTCGTTTAATGACCAGGGAGGACGAAATACGAGAGACGAGGAAGCAGTGGCGTAATGAGCAAAAACGTTTTTTTTTTTTTTTTTTGGGGGGGGGGGGGAGGGGGGTCGGGGGCACATACAAAAATATCCGCATCACCACCACTCGTACAAATGTTACATGCAGGCCCCGCAGAACGTTTTTCAAAAATGGGGAGGGGGGAGCTAAAGTATTTTCGATCAGGGAGAGCAAAGCGAGCGAAGCAAGTGGAGCATAAATTGGCGTGGGGTCCGGGGGCAAAGCCCCAGCGGGGGTCAAGAGGCGGAGCCACATAAAGCTCAGGGGTTTTAGGCATTAAATTACGATCAGATAAGCATCCAGGGACCGCCTTTGGGCCCTTGGTGGGGTTCAGGGGGCAGAGTTCCCCGAAGCTCAGGGGTTTTAGGCATTTAATAACGGTCAGATAGCATCCAGGGGCCCGCCTTAGGGCCCTGGGTGGTGTTCAGGGGGCAGAGCCCCCGGAAGCTGAGGGAAAAATAATTCCATTTCAGCAATATTTGTAAATCACTGGTACCGAATTAGAAAAAAAAACACGTTTGAATTTCATTGGGCCCCCATCAGTACGCCACTGCGAAGGAGCATAGTAAACGAGAGGGGTGAAGGTGACGGAAGTGACTACCCCCCAGGCACGGATCCAGGATTTCTTAGGGGAGGGGGCCCAACTTTCTTCATTTATGTTTGCTCCCGAAAATTGGAAAATCGCGCCGGCCGAAAAGTCGCTCAGTGGGGGGGGGGGGGGGGGGGGGGGGGGGGGGGGGGGGGGGGTAGTGAGCACATTTTTTTTTTTTTTTTGGTCCTTTAAAAATTTTTCAATTTGCACCCCCCCCCCCTTGAGCGCCAGGGGGGGGGGGGCCAACCCCCAAAAAAGGTAAAAATCACGTGGTTTTACATGATTTTTTTCTCAAGGGGCCCCCCCCCCCTGGATCCGCCACTGCCCTAGCCCATCGTGTGTTTCTAAGTGAGGGAAGAAAAGGTCAGATTAGAAAAGATCATTCAGTTTGCTAACGATTTGTTTCGGTCAATACTGTAAGTCTAAAGAACTGTAAGTTTATGAAATGGGGATGGTTTAGAGTAATTCAAATAATGTTGTCATAAACTCATACCCAAATCTCTTGTATAAAAATTAATATACTTCAAGCATTGTGAAAATGTGAAAATATTTCAGTGTTTCTTTAATGAGATCCGCAAAATAGAAAAAAGAAAATACCTGCTCACCACACTGTCTCTATGTCGTTGGACCACCTTCAAGCAGTATATTATGCCTACTTGTCAGTGCCATTGGATGAAGGGCATTGGTCGAACATCGATACCGACACTCCACTCTCGTTAGTCCCATGCCTCAGGTAATTGATCACCTGGATTTCTTCGTCGGCACCACTCTCGTTTTTGCCACATCTGTGGTAAGTGATCTCCTAGACTTCTTCGTCGACACCACTCTCGTTAGTCACATATCTCTGGTAGTGATCTCCTGGATTTCGTTGCCGACACCACTCTCGTTGGTTTCCTATGTCAGTTAATGATCTCTTGGACTTCTTCGTCGACACTACTCTTGCTGGTCCGATATCCCAAGTAAGTGATATCTTGGACTTCTTTGTCGACACCACTCTCGTTGGTCCCTCATCTCAGTTAATCATCTCTTTGACTTCTTCGTCGACACCACTCTCGTTTTACCCACATCTCTGGTAAGTGATCTCCTGGACTTCTTTGTCGACAACACTCTCGTTTTACCCACGTCTTAGTTAATCATCTCTTGGACTTCTTCGTCGACATTACTCTGGTTTTACCCATATCTGTGGTAAGTGATCTCTTTGACTTCTTCGTCGACACCACTCTCGTTTTACCCACATCTCTGGTAAGTGATCTCCTGGACTTCTTTGTCGACAACACTCTCGTTTTACCCACGTCTTAGTTAATCATCTCTTGGACTTCTTCATCGACATTACTCTGGTTTTACCCACATCTGTGGTAAGTGATCTCCTAGACTTCTTCGTCGACACCACTCTCGTTAGTCACATATCTCTGGTAGTGATCTCCTGGACTTCTTTGTCTACAACACTCTCGTTTTACCCACGTCTTAGTTAATCATCTCTTGGACTTCTTCGTCGACATTACTCTGGTTTTACCCACATCTGTGGTAAGTGATCTTCTAGACTTCTTCGTCGACACCACTCTCGTTAGTCACATATCTCTGGTAGTGATCTCCTGGATTTCGTTGCCGACACCACTCTCGTTGGTTTCCTATGTCAGTTAATGATCTCTTGGACTTCTTCGTCGACACTACTCTTGCTGGTCCGATATCCCAAGTAAGTGATATCTTGGACTTCTTTGTCGACACCACTCTCGTTGGTCCCTCATCTCATTTAATCATCTCTTTGACTTCTTCGTCGACACCACTCTCGTTTTACCCACATCTCTGGTAAGTGATCTCCTGGACTTCTTTGTCGACAACACTCTCGTTTTACCCACGTCTTAGTTAATCATCTCTTGGACTTCTTCGTCGACATTACTCTGGTTTTACCCACATCTGTGGTAAGTGATCTCTTTGACTTCTTCGTCGACACCACTCTCGTTTTACCCACATCTCTGGTAAGTGATCTCCTGGACTTCTTTGTCGACAACACTCTCGTTTTACCCACGTCTTAGTTAATCATCTCTTGGACTTCTTCGTCGACATTACTCTGGTTTTACCCACATCTGTGGTAAGTGATCTCCTAGACTTCTTCGTCGACACCACTCTCGTTAGTCACATATCTCTGGTAGTGATCTCCTGGACTTCTTTGTCGACAACACTCTCGTTTTACCCACGTCTTAGTTAATCATCTCTTGGACTTCTTCGTCGACATTACTCTGGTTTTACCCACATCTGTGGTAAGTGATCTTCTAGACTTCTTCGTCGACACCACTCTCGTTAGTCACATATCTCTGGTAGTGATCTCCTGGATTTCGTTGCCGACACCACTCTCGTTGGTTTCCTATGTCAGTTAATGATCTCTTGGATTTCTTCGTCGACACTACTCTTGCTGGTCCGATATCCCAAGTAAGTGATATCTTGGACTTCTTTGTCGACACCACTCTCGTTGGTCCCTCATCTCATTTAATCATCTCTTTGACTTCTTCGTCGACACCACTCTCGTTTTACCCACATCTCTGGTAAGTGATCTCCTGGACTTCTTCGTTGACACCACTCTCGTTGGTCCCATATCTCAGGTAGTGATCTCTTGGAATTCTTCGTCGACATTATTCTCGTTTTACCCACATCTGTGTTAAGTGATCTCCTAGATTTTTTTGTCGACACCACTCTCGTTTGACCTACATCTCAGTTAGTAATCTTCTGGACTACCATTCTCGTTTGTCAGTCTCCTTTCTCAGTAAGTGATCTCCTTGAATTCTTTGTCGACACCACTCTCGTTGGTCCCACATCTCAGTTAATCATCTCTTGGAATTCTTCGTCGACATTATTCTCGTTTTACCCACATCTGTGTTAAGTGATCTCCTAGACTTTTTCGTCGACACCACTCTCGTTTGACCTACATCTCAGTTAGTAATCTTCTGGACTACCATTCTCGTTTGTCAGTCTCCTTTCTCAGTTAGTGATCTCCTAGACTTCTTCGTTGACACCACTCTCGTTGGTCCCATATCTCAGGTAGTGATCTCCTAGACTTCTTCGTTGGCATCACTCTCGTTTGTCCCGTATCTCAGGTAAGTAATCCCCTGGACTTTTGAGTTAAAGGCACTGGGCTGTAGATGCAGCAGCTGTTAATCCCTGGTCCTCATGATAGCACATTTTAGGAAGATGCACGCTTCTATTTTCTGTACCGCTACACACGCTCTTGGCTTCCAAACAACCTCTGCATCGTTTCGTTTCTATGAGAAAATAGATTAAAAAAATGATTATGGAAACAAAAGCAAAGAATATTTATTAACCAAAATCACTTCATTTGCAGTGTTAAATTACGTAACGCCTTGCTCTACTGTTCGATTGCTGCTGTTGTTGTTTTGGTTTGATCCTTTTTTTGGGGGGGGGGGGGTAGGGATAGGTAAATAGTGACAATGCGACAGTGCTAATGTGAATTTGTCATTGTACCAATGCTTTTTTAATCACTGATCTCAGACAGTATAACAAAAATATGAAGCCTTTTTGGGAATTTCGCAAGAAAAGTAATCACCTGATATGCTCAGAAGAGTGACTTTATTATCTCTGCTTCCCGGTGGGTAGACCACTTCCAGACAAGCTGTTATGGTAGTTTGCAGCCAATATAGATTACTCCTGTCTGTCCCATCAGCGGACACTCGTCCTCTTCATTTATCTTTAACAGCTTTCTTTCCGTATAAAACTTGAACTTGAACTTGAACCTGAACATCAGTGTGTTTCTAAGTAAAAAACAAAGAACATGAATAATAATTAGACAAGATTATTTTCCTTGATGCCAACATATCATTATTTATAATAATAATAATAATAATAATAATAATAATAATAATAATAGTAATAATGACTATTTATATAGCGCCGGTATCCGGAAGGTATGGTGCTCATGGCACTCGGTAAACAAATGAGCTTAAACTAAAGTGAAAGTACATTAAACAAAGCAGTTACAATAAACGTTTTTGAACAATACTTATTTTATTATTGCTTTGCACCATACTGTCATGTGTTTTGTCGCTCTCTGCGAGGATTAAAAACAAAGAAGTTTACATTGTATGTTACATTGTATGTTCAAGAGTTGATTGGCGTTCCTTTTTCGGCCGGCATCTTGTTAGAGTCAGTACCAAAAAAAAAGAAGATAATCAGTAATAATTTCTGATGATACACTTTTAATTTACTGCGATTGGCAGCCTTTCTTTATTGTCGTTGTTTCTGTATTGATTTGGAATAGGTGAAAAATAATGTATACCAGTCAAAACTCTCCAAAATATATCATTAGGTTTCTGACAAAATACATGGCATAAATTCTACAAAGCGTCCATCAAAAACTTTCCGAGAAACATATAAATCACCTGTTGTGCATACGTGGAAGACTGCGTAAATATATGCTGCCTCTTTTTCACGTCTTAGTTTAGATGTTGTGTCCTTTCAGCGGACACTGGCCCTTGATGATTCTTCTCAACACTTACACCGGGGTCCTTCAAACGGAATCTTTGTTGAAATCACCCTAGTCAATACCATATTTGGTTTAAGTGATTTTCTAGTTGAGCTTCTGCAGTAATTAAAGGTTTAATCCCTTGGTTGCCATTGGAGATGCAGAAGAATTAATCATCAATCTTCATTCATAGCATGCACACTCTGAAGAGATGTTTATGTGGCTTTCTCCTGCCTACTCCCTACACGCCTTCTACCTTGCAAACTGCCTTCTGGACCCTTCATTAGTATGTTCCTATGTGAACATAAAGAACATTGATAAGAATTAGACAAGACTGTTTTTTCACAGAATTCCTGACAATTTCAATATTCAATTTGCTTTTGCGTTGCTCCGTTGTTGTAATATGAAAATTTGAACATTGAGAATGCTTGTAGGATTTGTATAAATATTATTACCAAACTTTTTTTTAAATCATGACCTCAAGCAGTGAAAAATATAAGAAAACACTCCAATGCCTTTTCGAGAATTGTGCAAGAAACTAATCACCTGTTATACTCAGAATAGCGGCTTTGTTATCTCTGCTTTCCGGTGCGTATACTTCCCCAGACATGCTGTCATGGTAGTTTGCAGCCCATATTAATTATAGATTACTCCTGTCTGTCCCATTAGCGAGGCATTGGACCTTGATGACACCTCTAAGCATCTATAATCCATGATCTTTCATATATGATCCTCTTCGGAACAGATAAGTGATTTTTCCTTGCTGAAAATGATTCTTTCATATTTGGTATTTGGAGATGCAATCCCTAGCTCATCATTTTGTTTCTGATGAAGAAGAAAAAACAGATAACAGATAGGTGATAATTATACCCAACACTTCATTTCCAATATGTATACATGTAAATTATTCAATCAGGTAAAGTCATTATAAATGATATTACAGTGAAATCTGACTGTACGTGTAGTGTACATGTATGTAATAGGGCAACATCGATAAAAAGTGTCAAGTGACATCAGGCCTCACGCCAATTTAGCACTTGTGAAACATAAATATTCTGAAAAAGTTATTATTCACCTTTGAGTAGTGCATAGTGCGAGGCTGAGTTGGTTGTCTTCCGGTCTTTAGGTCTTCAATATCCGCGGGCATCGTTCCCCTGGGATTCCTTATAATCTTTCAGACCGGCCATCTCCTTGCTAAGAAATGCTGCGAGTCTTCTGAAGAAGTAGACTTTAGTCACTTACGGAGAAGGGCCGACCTCTCAAGCCCACTTTGAAGATACACAGTCTCTTGATTTCTGCAAGCCTTTTCCCCCCAAAAAATTCCCTTTTACATAATTTCTGTAAATGATGAATAAGGACATAATTATTATGGAATAACAGAAGGTAATAATACACATCCGAGGTTTGCTTTAATTGTGTAATGCAACTTGGCCATGATTTTTGTTTGCTCCACGTGATAGATGACCTAGGGAATATGACGGACATCAATATAATTCACCTAAACTTTATCATCACCGATTTAAAGCATTATGAATAATATGGCATCATCTATATACTTTTACAAAAGTATTAGTCACCTTGAATGCATATTGTGATGAATGAGCTTGTCGTCTCTTGGTCTGTGGAGTGCTGTCAAGCTACTCTACTGTTAAGGTACATGTAGTTTCAGGTACCATGCTGTACTGTCAATGCCCTTATCTGGCATCGAGTGTGCTCCTTGATGACCTCTAGCTTCATCAAGATGTCGAAGTTCAAAGGGCAAAGGTTTTCCACCTTTTATTTCAACCAATCATAAACTACATAAAAAAGAATAGTTTAAACGAAATATTATTTTGAAATTTCAATTTCCAATCATTACATAGAAAGGGGGACATAAAGATCATTTAAGTTTTAGACAAACAAGGAATTTCACAATTCAGAACGAAACAGCAATAGGTATATCAAATGTGATAAGGTCAAAACAAGTTAGTGAAAACTGAAAGCTTTACCACATTGCAAATTGCAATAAATCATACATCACCAAACTATACACAAGAAAATATATGCTAGAATAATACACATAGGGAACACAATCTTATTTGGTTGTGCATTTGCTTCAGGGTTTATACCATTAATGGATTCATAAGATTCGAATCATTCAAACAAAATGTTTGTCAAAATCATTCTCATCTGTACCATAGCTGAGGTGAATGATCTCCTCTCTAAACTTCTGAAGGGATGTCCTCTTCACTGGGTGGCTCGTAAAGACACAGAAGGCGCGACCACCAAGTTCTTTCAGACCGGCAATCTCCTTGCTAAGAATCTCGGCGAGTCTTCTGCAGAAGTAGACTTATCGCTTACGGAGAAGAGCTGACCTCTCAAGCTACTTGGAAGATGCGTAGTCCCAAGCTTTGTGGTAATAGTAAACATCCGAGGTTTGCTTTAATTATGTACTGCAACTTTGTCAGACAACACACTGGAAATGAATGCGGTCGCCTGCTTTTCCAGCTCATCTGATTTACCCTGAGAGAATTATAACAGATGAAAGACAATATCAGTTATATGAAACACATTATTTCCAATCAATACGTTATCAAAATTTGCCGAAGTCTAGAACATATTTTATTGTTGCCTTGTGCGCATTGTGACAGAGGAATGACGGCATTGATCAAAGTAATAAATTACACAAACTGTTTTGGATTATTATTCATCGAATCTTTTCAATGCTTGAAGTTCAGGAATATTTTGTAAAAATCATTCACCTGTAAGTAATGCAAACTGTGGGAAAGGGTTGGTTTTCTCTCTGTACAGCGGTGTCGAACAGTAGGCTATGTTACTCTCAAGATAGGTCTCAGCCCTTTCCTCCATGGGCCTTCTTCCACTGGCCGTTCATACAAGGTCTTCGTCTGAATCACTCTCATTGGTACGAGATCTCAGATAGTTAATCTCCTGGCTGAACTTTTGAAGTGATGGCCTCTTCCCTCGGGGGCTGGAATAGATGTTGAAACCATAGTCCCCAAGTTCTTTCAGACCGGGCATCTCCTGGCCAACGAAGGCTGCAAGTCTTCCCAAGGAATAAACGTCACTACTATGGGAGAAAGCCTTTCCTTTGAGAGCACACTCAGGAGCAATGTAGTTGTATGCCTGCCTATACTTGTAGTCACGCTTTTGCGTGGCTGTGAAGGGCATCCGACAGACTGGGAAGAGCATATTCATATCACTGGACCATCCGAAATCAATGATCTTAGCTCGCCACTCTCCTCCAGACTTCACCAGGAGCACATTGTCCTCCTTGAGATCATTGCACAAGAAACCCTTTTTGTGCATCACTGTGAGTCCATCTGCTATATCCAACATGACATTCATCCAGGCGTCTTTGTCCAGCTTGGGACCCTTGCCATCTATGCAATTCAGGATTGAATAGCTCTCGCCTTTTTCTACATCCCCGCAGAACTCCATAGCAATGCCGACCACGTCCTTACGAACCTTGCAGCATCCGTAGAACTCCGGGAACCACTCCATGCATCCCAACCTCTGGAGGATTTTCATTTCATTCTGGAGCTTCTCGATTGCGGATTTCTTATTTCCGTCAACGCCGCTAGGAGGAAGAGCGATGACCTTGAGGGCGACTGGCTCATTGGTCTTGGCGTGGCGGAAAAGATAGACGGTCCCTGCAGTTCCACTTCCAAGTTCGATTGAACCATTCGGCTCACGAAATGGAACAAGATCACGCATGCGTTTCACGATGGTGCCAGCTTTAGCCTTGCCTTTGGACTTTGGGGTAGCCTTTGCTGCATCGAGGTCACTGTTTGACATTTCGATAGCCTTGTCCAAAAACCTGTCTAGCCTCAAAGATGTCCAGGGCACAAATGCTTTCCTACACAAAGACAAAGTTATGAGTAAAATCAGACATTAATCCGAAATTTGATATTAAACACTCTAATACAAAATAGTATATACATGTAGGACTATAACTCCAGCAAAAAACTGAAGAAAATAACAGGCTACTTATGTTGTCAATACTATTTATCAAAAAGAATGGCTAATGGTCTGAGAGGTTTCGATCAGGTAAAACGCACTGCTGAACATATTCAGTAAATTTCAATTTTTTACCATTAGTACTTACACTTCATCAAACTCTAGTACATCAACAGCGTCAATGAACACAGGGGGAATCTTCCTCGGGCTTGTCGAGAAGGCGTCATAGAAGATCTCCTTAGTTCTAGCTCCTGATTGGTTGTCATCAATGGTGGTACGGGCATCATAGAAGATCTCCTTAGAGACACCTGGTGCTTGGTCGTCATCGATGGTGGAAAGGGCGTCATAGAAGATATCCTCAGAGATATCTGGTGCTTGGTCGTCATCGATGGTGGAAAGGGCGTCATAGAAGGTTTCCTCAGAGATGGCTGCTGATGGATCAACTTCATGAGAGCTGCTTGAGGATGGGACCGAAATCTCACTGTCTGTCTGAGTCCCTGATGTCTGCACCTGTTTGGAAAGATGGCTCTACAAAAATAAATGCAAGATAAAGAACCATTAATACTCAAGCTGCCTTATGTTAGGTTAATACAATTATGAAGACTTTGCAGCATAATAACAAAAAACGGTTGCGTAATATTAACAGAAAGCTTGTATGAACAAAGTATACGTGGAGTTTGTCAAATATACAGATATATTAAACACGATCTTTGGAAACACTTGTCACCTCGAAAATCTGTATTATATCGAAAAGCAGGTGGATTTGTCATCCACTGATTTACTTGATATACGAAAAATGGTAAAGATATTTGACTTTTTTTTGTTTAAGAAAATGTTGTTGTTATTGTTGTCGTTTTTTTTTTTTTTTTTAATGTCGTAATGAATAACTAATGTATTTCCGAACCCTTTTGTTTCCATGCACCAACTATAGCTTCAAACCCTATGATGCAGTATGATTATCCATCATCTTTGAAAAATTGCTATCTCTGACATGTCGTAAAAGTAAAATATTTAGGGATTGGAGTAGAACCTACCAGAAGTTCATCCCGTGCTTGCCTGCTTGCACGCTTCTCATCTTCCAAGCGGCTTTCCAGCTCATCAACGTGTTTCTAGAAGTTCATAGCGGAAACAGTGGGGTGATGATGAGCAGTTACACAACATTATACTCCAAACATTTCAAATTATATTACCCAATTTAGATGTTGGTCTTCTTATCCCATTATTTATTATCCATGTTACAATCATTGTGTCAGCTGATTTTATTCATTTTACAGTTATTATCTATAATGAGGCACAAATTAGGAATCTGAAAACAATCAAGCAAACAAAACTTTCTTATTCCAGAC
The DNA here is from genome assembly GCA_035222895.1 of Strongylocentrotus droebachiensis. Lineage (NCBI taxonomy): Eukaryota > Metazoa > Echinodermata > Echinoidea > Camarodonta > Strongylocentrotidae > Strongylocentrotus > Strongylocentrotus droebachiensis. The sequence continues at coordinate 145,694 of JAVYIG010004798.1, forward strand.
ACACATAAATAATTTAAAAACAAACGAACATAACTTTTGTATTCCTAGGTAATTGCAAAAGCATTTAAAATTATATAGAATCGATTGCTAAGCAAATATCAATTACCTGTTGTGCATCCTTGGAAGACGTAGCCTGCCGCCGCTCTTCTTCCAGGCCAGTTTCCAGCTCTTCAATTTGCTTCTACAAAATCATAATCATCGATAGTTAGAGAATTTCTGCTCTTTTTACATATCAAGAGTATAAACTTTAAATTACATTCGCCTTTTCCCACCTTTTGTTTAAATGATGTTAAAGTGTGTGGGCTAATCATATAATCACAATTATTAGTAGTAAAATCTTACTAGAATATATGTAACTGTGCTCTTTTAGAAGAAAAAAACAGGAAGAATCCACACTCAAAAGAGTTATCGAACACTACTTTGAGGTGGATTTCAAGAAATGCTTGAGTAAGTCTCCAAAGGAAAATGATTCCTATTGCGACTCCTAATCAATCAATGTGCGATTTTTTTTTTAATAGTTATGAATATTCATTACCTGCAGTGCACCCTGGGTTTCCTCGGCCTGTCGTCTCTCTGCCTCGAGGATGGTGTAAAGGCATACTGCACTGCGGTGTGCCCTGGAGAGCTTGTCCACCATCATAACAAGGATGGAGGATGCGCATGCGTAGGGTTGCAAACCCAGTGTGTCATTTAAATCCTGTGGTAATTAAGTACATAGGGGTGGAACATAGAAATATCAAGGGAGGATCCAGGTTTTGTGAGAGAGGGAAGAAGGGGGGGGGGGCACTTTCAAAACATTTCTGACAAAAAAAAACAACGTTATGCACGATTAGGTGAAGATGTATTAGACAAATACCTGACAAGCAAAAACAACAACAGAACGATCAACTGTTTTTTTTCTTCAGTATTCCAGGTGTCTTAGCTGGCAATATTTGAAATTTGGGTTGAATATTTAGAGGGCGGTGGTGGCACATTTTTTGTCTGTAAGGTGTGTTAGCTACATGGTATCGAAAAAGACGGGTCGGGTGTGACCCCCCCCCCCCTCCGTAACTGCCATTTTTGTTTAAATATAGGCCTATGTACATGTAGCCTAATAATAATAATAATATTCAGCTTTTATATAGCGCTTAATCATAGAGTAAATCATAGACTAGACTTTTGTTGGGTGGTTATGCTTTACAAGCAACCTTTTATTCTCTCTCTCTTTTTTTCTTCTCTCTCTCTCTATCTCTCGATCCCGATCTCCCTACTTTCCTTTATCTTTATCTTTCTATATATATATATATTATATATATATATCTTTTGTTGCTCTCTCTCTCTCTCTTTCTATCTATACATCTATCTGTCTACTAGTATCTATCCCTTTCTCTCCATTCCTTCAGTCATTTCCCCTTCCCACATGATTATATCTAAACCATTGTTTAAGAGAGCCCTTCTTCACCTGCGATCCCTCTATCAACACTAAAGCAATTTTCAAAGTAGTTTTTTTTTAAGCCTTACCCGGATTCTCTTAGTCACGAGGTCGAGTTTGTGCTGCGTGATTTGGGTGGTGAGTTGACCAGGCTCAAAGTGCCACACCCTAGGAATCTGCATCGGCACCGAAATGACGCGATCCAGGTCAGCAGTAGTGACGTCATAGGTATCCGTTTCAGATAGGGCATCACTTAATCCCAAATCAGCTGCGACCTCGGAAATCTGATATAAAAAAGCGATTATATTAAGATGAAATTGTTTCTTTGAGATACTGATGTGTTGATTTATTTTCTACCAGAACTCAGAAAGGGAAATTTAACTAGACATTAGCCTACGATAAATGAACAGGTGAATTAACAAACTTAAATTGTACGGTCAACGAACTAAAATTGTTCTTAATATGTGTCCAAAATGTGACAAATGCCTTCTTAAAGCTTTATTTGTTATTTTTCCTAAGTTCAGGACATACACTTTAATATGATTGGATAAGAGCCCACTCTACTTTGTTAATATTAGAAAATTGATTTTCCTCTGGGTCCAGAAAATTAAATGAAAAGTGAATTTACATAAAAAATAAAATAAAGCAATTTTACCTCGTAACAAATTGTTCTTAGAGTTGGCAACAACAAATATCTTTTTAGTAATGCTACATTAGATGCTGCTTGTAAGTGTCGGCTTGCATGGTGATGTAGATATACAGTAGGTTTGCGGTTGCACCATGTGATAACAAACAGTCCTTTTCAGGACTACACTCCTCCAAGAAAGATTACCGAGTCAGAGTCCTTTTTCAGGACTCCTCAAACCTCTCTCTCTCTCACACACATGGTGCAACCGCAAATCTACTGTATAATGCTACATTGTTGTAATGAAATGCTAATGTCTCTGAAAAACAAATACATGGGTAGGAACTTAGTTGAACAGTAGAGAAAAATTATTCATCGAAATACATGTACTACGATTTCCAAACCTCTCACCTTGCAGCCACGTTAAGAATTTAAAAACTTATTTTCCTTTTTAAAATCCCTTGCATGAAACTCGGTATGCCCATGCGACAAAAATAAATGCAAGTGTGTGCAGAAAATGTTGCCCTTTCTATACTCATGCATCTGAAGTGCATGTATTTTTAGGGCTCTCACTGAATCAAAAATGATTACGCCAAATCACAAACTGCTTACCTTTACATTCTTAGAGCAGTTCCATAGCGTCATTCATTCATACGAAAGATTATCATAGGGGGTGCGGCTGGGCTCTTGATAATGGATCGTGCACGCACTATGAAATCAGGCAATTCCTAAACCAAGGAGCAGAAACGACAGAAAAAGTGTAATGAAATTTTGTCTTTTTTTAGTGACGGTATATAGAAAATCATTGACTTGGCATCATCTTTATTTGTAAACTTATATTGATAGGCATGTTTTTAGGAAAAGCATGGCCAAAAGGCGGTGGAGCGAACTTCCAAAGAGAGGGGGGGGGGCACCAACAAAAAAGGGCACTTTCTGGAAAAAAGGGCACCTTCAACGGAAATCTCAAAGGAAAAAGATACAATTTTTTAGACATTGGTATATACCCCTATATTGTGATTACATTATCGGGGATGATTTCAATATTTGTTTCTCTTTATACATTATATAAGATATTGCTTAAGTATCATATTTTGCAGTTGGGTGTGACGGTCTAAAAAATTCATTTGCGAGCGAGGAAAAAAAATAAAGATTTGTGAGGTCGCAGTTCGAAAAATTACATCTTATAAAGAGGAAAAACCAATCCTGATGGGGTTATAAGCACATTCTCATAACGGAAGACTGAACAAATCTTTGATAAGTTACATTATTATGACATCTATAACTACGAGCGAGCTTTGGGGGAAATTGATTTTAGTCGCTTGAAATTAGGGGCACGTTTAATGATGAGAGGAGAAGGGAAAACTTATCGAAAGGGTTAAGACACTTATTAGAAAAGAAAAGGAGCACGTGTCAAAGTACAAAGGCTAATTATCAGAGGTGAAAATGGGGCACTTCTTACACCTTAAAAAAGAGGAATGCACCAGGGATGAAAAGGAAATGGGCATTTATGAAAAAGGGATAGGTTCTTTATTAGAAAGGAAATTGGGCACATATTGTAAAGGGTAATTAGAAGGGGAAGTGGCTCTCATTAAAAAGAAAAAGAGGGCACATGTTAAAATAAACGGGGCACTTATCAAGACAAAAAGTGGTAATTATGAGAAGGGGAAGGGGCACTTATAAGGAAAAAGAGCATTTATTAGGAAGGAAAAGGGGGATGTGTCAAAATAAAAGGGGGGCAATTATAGAGATGCAAAGAGCACTTATCAGAGGCGGCGGAGGGGTACTTGTCAAAGTAAAACGAGTATCTCTCAGAATTGAATAGGGTCATTTACAAGGGATGAAAAGGGGCACTTATGAGAATGAAAAGGGCTCTTCTTTAAATGGGGGCACTTATCATAAGCAAAATGGGCACTTATTAAAAGGGAAATGGGGCACATGTGAAAATATAAGGTGCGCTTATCCAAGTTAAAAAGGGGAAGGGGGCACTTTTTACAAAGGAAAAGGGGCACTTGTCAAGGCAAAAAAGGGGAACCTCTCAGATTTAAATAGGGCAATTATCAGAGGTGAAGGGGGCGCTTATCAAAAGTGGAAAAAGGGGCGCTTCTCGTAACTAAAAAGGGGGAACTTACTAGAGATTAAAAAAGGCACTTATGAGAATGGAAAATGGACACTTATTGCAAAGGAAAATGGGAACTTTTCAAAGGAAAAGGGGGGTACGTGTCAAAATAAAAGGGGCACTTATCAGAGGTGGAAAGGGGAAGGTGCACTTTTCAAAATGAATAGGGGCACTTTTCAAAATAAAAGGGGCACTTTTCCTCTGTAAAAAAGGGGGCACTTGTCAAAGTAAAAGGGGCACTTTTTCCTATGCAAAAAGGGTCACTTTTAGGGTACTTGAAAAAGTGGGAGGGCACTGTGCCCCCCCCCCCCCCTGGCCCCGGGAGCGCCGCCTCTGATCAGGAGGGGGAAGGGGGTACTTGTCAAAGTAAAACGAGTATCTCTCAGAATTGAATAGGGTCATTTACAAGAGATGAAAAAGGAGTACTTAGAAGGAAAAAGAAACTATTTTCATAGATGAAAAGGAATATTTATGAGTAGAGAAAGGGGCTCTTTTTTTTTAATTGGGGCCACTTATCGTATGAAAAAGGGGACACTTATTAAAAAGGAAAGGGGGCACATGTGAAAATATAAGGTGCGCTTATCCATGTTAAAAAGGATAGGGGCACTTTTACAAAGGAAAAGGTAAACTTGTCAAAGCAAAAGAGGAATCTCTCAGATTTGAATAGGGCAGTTATCAGATGTGAAGGGGGCGCTTATAAAAAGTGAAAAGGGGCGCTTCTCGTAAAAAGGAGAACTTACTAGAGATTAAAAAAGGCACTTATAAGAATGGAAAATGGACACTTATTGCTAAGGAAAATGGGAACTTGTCAAAGGAAAGGGGTACGTGTTAAAATAAAAGGGGGACTTATCAGAGGTGGAAAGTAAAAGGGGGCATTTTCTCCTTTTGCAAAAAGGGGCACTTTTAGGAAAAAAAGTGAGAGGGCACTGTACCCCCTGCCCCCCTCCGGGAGCGCCGCCTCTGAGCAGGGCTCTCTCCAAGCCCCACCCCCCCCCCCATTCCCCTTATATCTGTCTTTCTCTCTCTCACTCCCCCCCCCCCCCCCCCCCCCCCCCCCCCCATATGCAGTATGTAACTATCAATCCACCCTTTCTTATCTTAATTTCTTTGTTACAACTGAGGGCAGCAAATACATCAAGCTTCACACTTTAATACGCCTCGGCACTCCCTTTGTTTATCATGCAATTAAGATGTACCTTCGTTCATTCACATTTTCTACATACATGTATGTTTTGTACGAGAATATTTGTTTCAGTTTTACATTCATGGACATGAAAACGTATCCTTGAAAAGTTACAAACCAATAAATTCAATTAAGTTCCTCTATACTACTACTACTACTACTACTACTACTACTACTACTACTACTACTACTGCTACTACTACTTCTTACTACTACTACTACTACTACTACTATTACTACTACTACTACTACTACTAACTACTGCTACTACTATTAGGCCTATATACTTCTACTACCGCTTTTTACTATTCGATAAGACAGGCAATGTAAACTTAACAAGTGAAATGATATAAAAACAGATGAAATCATAGTTTAAGCAGAATTCTTGGTGCCATAATGTTATGATGATGATCATCATCATCATCATCATCATCATCACTCCTCATCATAATTATTCAATAAGAATTCTAAGGATATTTTCTTCACCTGAGCTCCGATGTTGCATCTTGATAATATCTCGACTGAAGATAGGGGTGTTGTCTTTCTTCAGCAAAGATTCGAATAAACGACGATTCGGTGATATATCAGACATTCTGTAACAAAAGAATAATATTTCCGATGACTCAACCGTTTCGAATATACATCTAATGTCAATTTTTAGTTGATGAGTTCATGAACAAGCAAAGGCACATGAGATGATTTCAATGATTTCAATTAACGTTATTAGTAATTTCAACTGTTTTGAGTTGATTAAACATTATAATGATCTAGCATTCAAACACCTCAAAGTATGTGGATGTTTTAAATCGAGATTGT